>PVIR01037687.1:0-14986 GCA_004026965.1 Petromus typicus | reverse complement strand
AAATATTTCTCCATCCTTACCCATCATCGGAAATCCTAGAGCAAATTATCTAACCATTTAAAGATTCATAAAGTTAAATAAAGCTTAATGATTATACTAGTAGAAATATAGGAAGTAGGGCACTAGAAAATGGGAACAATTTTAAATATTTATCAATGGGGGATGAAAAGAAGCATGGGAAAGTGAACTAGGGAATCCTATTGAGGAGTCAAAGAAAATCAGCAATATTCGATAATAGTAACAGGAAAACTAATGAACAAGAAAAAGAAGAATAAAGAAAGGACAGGAAAATAAGATAAAAAGTTAAAAGGAGAAAATGAAAAAAAAAAAAAAGAATAAACACCAAATCCCAATAAAGCAATACAGAAAAAAAAAAATTCAGTTAAAAATTCCCTCTAGGGAAAACAAATGTGGTAATAATAAAGAAAAAAGAAAACAAAGATTGTGCATATAAGGGTGAAGGGTTGCAGGGAGGGGGGAAAAGGGAAAAAATGAGAATCAAGTCATGTTGTGTTCTGGTACAAACTCTCAGTGTTGAATGCGATTATGATGTGTATTCATAATGTACCAATAAAGATAATTTTTCTTAATTCCCTCTATTTGTTTAAATGAGTGGTTCACTTCTACAATCTGCAGACTTGAAATCTAGCAATTCATGATTTGTTCCATCTATGGTGCCCTCCCTGCTCCAGAGCCCCTCTGACTGTTCACCCAGACTGGGACAGCCATGCAATTAAGGCACGTACTTGCTCATGTTAATAGAAAAGCAATCAGTCCCTTTATTTCTGCTGGGTACAGGCTACAGGGCAGAGTTCAAGAAGATTCTTAAATTTAATGCCACCACTTTTAGATACAGCCTCCACATTCCCTAGCCCTGGTTTCTCACTTCAGAGGGCAGAGTTCCCGTCCCGGCCTGAGCTTAAGCTATGCAAGAGGTCTATGTGTCACCCATACCCTCTCTGTAGCATCTCCCATGGCTACCTCTTATCCAGTCACAGTGGGAGGATAACATAGGAAACTCTGAAATGGAACTGTTTCAAACTAGTTTCTGAATAACTTAGGAATCTAACATATCTATCTTATCTTCTACCCTTATAAATTACTTCTACATATATTATAATATCATATTACATTTTAAAAAGGTCAATAATATTTAAATACTTTATTTTAATAATATTTTAATAATATATAATACTTTTTTTTGCAGTACTTATGCTTGCAAGGTAGGTGCAGTACCACTTGAGCTAAATCCCCAGCCCCAGTATATATTATTGTTGATAAGAAATCTTCTGTCATTCTCTCACTCCTGTCTTTTTCTTTGAGCTGTTCTATGATTTTTTTTTCTTTATCTTTGTTTATCACAAGCTGACCATTACTTCCCTATGATTTATTTTTAACTTATCCTTCTGGGGCTTACTGATATTGGCATAGTCCAGTAATTTAGAGAAATTTGTGACTATTATATCTTCACATGTTCAAATATCTCCCTTATCTCTCCATATACAGGAACACATACACACACATGCCCTATTTTATTGCATCATTTATCACCAAGGCTTCAGATTTCCTTTTTAATTATTTTGTTCTTATTTTCTTACTATTTTTAGCTCATATAATTTTTATTAGTTCATCTCAATGTTCAATGATCTTTCCTCACTATAAGGCCCATAAGCTTGATTAATAAAATCACTTCTGATGAGTATTTTCAATTCTAGCTGTTCCATTTGATGCATCTAAAGTCATCAATATTTTTCTAAAAACTTTGTGTTTGTTTCTATAGGTTATCCATCTTCCCACTAGATTTTTTTTAACATTTAAAATAGTTGTTTTGAAGTCCATGTTTGTTACTCCCAACCTCTGAGTCATATATTCATTTAATCATTTTAAACTCATAGGTGATTTTCTTATTTCATCTCATGAGTTGTTTTGTTTTGTTTTTTGACATTTCAGCCATATACCAGAACTGTATTAAGGAATCATAGAGGGTCAGGTAAATAATATTTGCCCCCCAAAACAGCAAATGCTTTCTGCCTCTGCTGGAGTGTGGGAGTGTGGGTGATACAGGAGAAGAGGACTGTGGTGAGCCATCTGGTCTACACTGAGCTGAATCTGAGCATTCATTTAGCAAAATTAAGCCCACACACTTTGAAGTGGAGTCAGATCCCTTCAGCAGTACTTAGGTTTTAAGAATATAATGATACTCCAAAGATCTTGCTGTACTGTGACCTCTCTGTCCAGCTGCTAGTGATTAGACTTGTGGGAGAGATCTATTTGCTCTAACACCAATTTCTCCATTTTTTGAAACTGAAAACTAGACATGGTGATGCATACTTCTAACTCTAGCTACTCAGGAGGCTAAGACAATTTCAAATTCAAGCCCAGGCCCGACAACTTTGTAACAGTGAAATCCTGTCTCAAAATAAAAAACAGGAAGGGCTCAGTACAAAAACCCCAGGTTATATTAGTTATGGGAAAAACCAATAATGAAATTGTATGTTCTGCTTTATCAAATAGTTCTGAGGAAAAGGAAAAATTTTTAACATATTATATTAAATTTTAAGAAGAACATTAAATCAGTTAAGATCTAATAAAAAAAACTACTCTTAAAAAGCGCATAGCATACAGGAGCAACTCCTAGAAGTAAGCTTCTACAAATGGAATATTTGAGCCATTTATGAAATAGAATCGTCAGCAATTTTGTCTTAATTTTTTATTAATTTTCTATTAACATCACTAACACATTGAATTAAAAGAAAACCTGTCACCTGTGGCAAAATTTAGACAAATTATAAATAACAATAATTGCTTTGTCTAGGAAAGACCATCTAGAACAGAAAAGAGTAAGCTGCTCACTTGAACCTGAGGTCCTAGCAACCAGGCTCTAATATAAAATACAACAAGAAGACTACCTTGGGTGCAAGGGAGAAAGAACACTGGACTTCCAAGGTTGTGAAGTGAAGGCTAAATTAAAAGTAGTAGAGAGGAGGAATAAACTTTAAAAACCCAGATGCTAACGTTTCCAGTTGACTGATAGCAATGCCCTCAGACACCTCAGAGTAAACCATCTTCATTTCCATCACTCTTATTAAGAATTGAGACTGGTTACCAAGGGAAACTGCGGCATTTTCCCTTGTGGCCATTTAAAATGAGCTACAGAAAACCACCTGTCTCAAACAACTCATGTCCCTCTGGCCTGGAGACAGGGGATTGAACTAAATGGCCCCAAAGGTCCTTTTAAGCCCAATAATTTTGTGATTTGAGTGTTAATAATATTAAGCAGAATTTAATGACCAATTTTTTCTAATCTTTTTCTGTGTACTCCCTACACATATATTTTTCAGATTGGTAAAGGAAATTTTTTTCCTACAAAGTGAATTTTTTCATTCACTCCCCCAACATAACACTGAAATTTCAATGTGGTAAGTATCCCTAGGGAATGGCTCTGGCTGTGATTGATTATTTCTTCTTTTGCTGCCAGGTGTCATTTCGCCTGGAGGGGATTCACTGAGCAAAGAAGAAGGAAGGTAGTGAGATTAAGAGTGAAGAGACAGCACCTGGAGAAGTTCATGGGTGGGCCTGGAAGGGACACAATATGGAGAATTCACAGGAAGTCAGTGACACCCAGCACATGTGTGAGATTAGAAATTTTAAAAATCTTCTCAACCATATTTATGTGTGTTTACCTTGTCCTACGACACAAAATTCTATAGTACTCAACCAAAGCTGTTTGACCAGAGCAACTAGAAACATGAAAGTGGGCCAGGAAAGTAGCTCAGTGACAGCCTTGCCTAACAGGCGCTCCATCCCCTACACTGATACATATTATCTCCAGGTCCTTCATAAGAAATCATCCCCATCTCCCAGAAAGGGAGGGAAAGTTTAGGCAAGATTAATATGTAAGAATGAAAAATTATCCACCTGAAATGTAACAAAATACATTTGTGTTTTACACCTGAATTTCTCATCTCTCCAATTTGTCAGTGGGCAGCTCTGGGCATTCTTTTTAAGAACTGCCTTTGCCTCCTTTGGAGTGTGATTTTCAGCCAAAGCAAAGATATCTCAGGGCAGGAATTATTGAAAGCCCTGTTTCAGATCAGCATTAACAATTCATGGAACTCATCTCAAGTTCCACCTAAGGCGGTGGGAAGGACACCTGATGCTGGGTAAGGGCTTTTGCAAAGTGTTTCCTAATCTGCTTTGAAATGTGCAGTGGATTGGGGCCAACCCAAGGTCAATGAGTCGAGTCACTCCCCTAGCCTGCTGCCTGGCTGTGCTCTGGCTGTGAAGGAGGAAGTGAGAAAATAGAATGGCAGCAAACCCCTGACAGCCTCAGCTCTGTGGCTGGTCACTAAAGAGTCTTTTGAAATGCAAACCTCAAGAAGTGAGGAGCTTGAAACTTGTTTTCTGTTCTAGGCCACTGGCTCATGGAGGGTAAAAAAAAAAAATAATAATCACTGAAAATAATTGAGGCTGAATGGTTTACAAAGTGACATGGATAAAAGGTGAAACTTACACAATTCAAGAGCTGAAAACAGGTAGTTTCCAACTCGGTATGCTCAATTTGAGGAATGTATTCCAGTTGTACATGAGGGGTAGTAAGGAGGCCTTTGGCTCTTTCTACCCCTCCACACTTCAAGAAGAAAGACAAACGTGTTCTGTTGTGGTGCACACTCCCACCTTGCACTGCATCCCCTCCACTCTGCCCTCTTTAGTGACTTTTACCAGGTTTGCCTTTTATTTTCTTCCTCAAAGCTTGGCCCTAGACCTACATTTTTTCTTTCTGGGCTTCCACTGATTCAACTGCATCCTGCCCCATTGCACACTATCTCTGAGAAGGTGACCTCCCTTTTGATCTCCAGCCCAAGCTGCCTTCAGAGCCTCAGGCCCTAAATCCAGCTGTCTACTGACCACATCACATGGATATCTCCCAGGCAACCAGACAAGTCCCCAGGCACTCGCCCCTTCTTCGATCTTATTCTTCCTCCAATGTTCCTTTCTCAGTGAACACAAAATCTTCCACACAATTGCAAAAGTCAGAAAACTAGGAGCCAGTCTTGGAACTTCCTTTGCCTCATCTCATCTAGTCTATCTCTGACTCCTAAATATCTCCTCTCTCTCTCCTTCCAAGATCAGGTTTGCCAGCATCTCTCCAAACAAAATGGCAGTGACTCATTAACCAGTTTTCCCACATCTAGTTTTGCTCCCCCTAGTCCATCCTACACCAACCAGAGGATCTTTCTCAGGGAAAAATGATCATGCCTTTCTCCTGCTGAGAACTGTTTCACACATTTTGTTTTAAGTGCAAAGATCACCTTTTTATCATGGTCCATAATATTGCAAAAGACTGCTCATTTCTGCAACATCATCTCTAGATGCTTTCCTGCCTCCCATACTCTCCCCAGTTCCACTCAGAAAGCTATGCAGTTCTGTCATTTTCTCAAACTCTCCCTGCTGCTCTCTGCCTCTGCACCTACAAAACTGAGCTAGATTTTCTCTGCCCATTCATTCTTCCTCACCCTGAACCTGCTTGGCCACTTTCTTCCAATCTTCTGATCCCTGAAAAAAACTCTTTCCAGGGAGACATCTCCAAGAATTGCTAAGATTATGTCCAAACCTCTATTGATCCAGTTTCACAGTGTCTTTGACTTCCTATTTTTGGAGAATTATATTTTAAATAATTAAATGGCTATACTGCCTATTGTTTTCTATCTTTTGTATCATACTTTACCCCCAAGAGTCTGGTTCTGTGTTCTACACATAAAACACAGTCAGTAGGCTGTTGATTGCATATATAAATGAGTAAAAGAAGCAAAGATAAAAATCACTTTAGAAAGGAGAAAAGACATGTCTGGCAAAATTACTCACAATATGTGTTTTTATTTCCATGAATTAAGCAAATCAATCTGTCTCTCTCTGTCTCTCTGTCTGTCTCTGTCTGTCTCTGTCTGTCTGTGTCTGTCTCTGTTTCTCTGTCTCTCTCTCGCGCTCTCTCTCTCTCTCTCTCTCTCTCATTGAATCTAGTGACCAGTACCCCCACAGATTTTATCCAGTACCTGGTGTCAAGCAGAGTATATTTTCCTGCTTAGGGAATATGTTTCATCTACATGTAAAGGTTTTACCTTTAGAAGGGACAATTTTTAAAACCAAATTCTACAATTCCATATATTTAATGTCCTCACCATCCTTTATTTACAAATACTTTAACTATGACTTTCAAGCCTTTTAAAAAATTGTTAATAAAGGTCTTCTTATGCTAGCCCACAAAACCCAAAAAAATACCTGCCTCTTTCCCAATAAGACAAGAAAAATATTGGCAATTTATCTAATTGCCATTTCCCCGGATTTTCTTATTCCTTGTTCTCTTTTAGTTATAAAGTCTAAAATTAATACAGGAATCCATTTTTTTTCAACTTCCTTGCAAGTAGTACCAGCTTGACACAGAATAAAATATAAAGAAGAATGAGAGAAATCTTCTGCTCCAACTTTTTTAAAGCAAGATTAACCTAAAACATAGTCTATAAACAATGATTATCTCATCACATCTGTCTTTGAATGTGTTTGTAGCACGTGGGGACAGCAATCATCTATGACCACATAGTAACAAACACAAAAGCAAGACAGTATGCTGAAAGTAAAAGAGTTTGTGAACCAGCCTGCTGTACCTGTCTCCAGAACACTGTTCATGAGAAATAATTATGTCTTTGTTGCCTTAGCCAGTATTAGGTGGCTTTTCTGGGATTTGCAATAAAACATCTTAAATGATGAATTTAGTTAGACTAGGACCACTGATTAACATTCTAAATATTACTGATGAAACAAACACAATTCTAGTTGTAGTGAATTTCAATCATTATTTCTCTGTCTTATTCCCAGAGTTTTCATGAGAGATTTTGTCTCAAATTCTTTGCCCAAATTAAGGGACTGTGATTCTATGAGATTTCCTTCTCTCAACAGTTCAATAAGTTTATACTATAAGCATTGTTCTTTCTCTGAAAAAATATATATAGATAAAGGGCGTAGTGTGCTCAGATCTTGTTTTTATATCAGAGAAAATGATCTGGATTACTATTAAGCTTCTTAACAACTTGCTATCAGTTACTTCTATTATCTTCCACAATCATTTTTTAAAGTAGAAAACTACTATTATACAGCGATAGCTCAGTTGTCAAATGGCTCCACCTTGGAGTATTCCACTACAAAAAAACAACAAAGTTTGAAAAAATATCTGCTTGGTATTCATAACATTGCTTGATATAGAGCCAAAACTCCAACCTGAAAAAACTGTATGGCCTGGAGTAAACCATAAGTCTTGCCATGGACACAACATACAGATGCTTCAATCTAAGGGCTGCTCTCACTTAGACAACATAGAGTGCTTGTATTAGTGTGTTAAAATTTTCATCACAGTGCTTTTTTTTGCACTTTATTTGTACAAAATATTTCAAACATGGCTCTGAAGAAAGTTTACCAGCAGTAAAGCTAAGACGAAAACTATGCGACACACTGTAGAGTTAAGAAAGAAACCATTGCAAAATTTCATAAAGTTCTGGAAAAATGAATTTATCAGTGTAATTTTGGGGCCTCTGTATCAATTATTAGATTTTCCACTATTTCTTAAGGGAAAAATATGTTCAGTTCTCAAAGTTTTCAGTGTTTGAATATGAATTTGGAATGAATTCAGTTCAACAACTGAGGTATCACTGTAGTTTAGATCTAAAATGTCTCCAAACATCTCATTTGAATGGAAGGTGATTGGACCATAAGGGATCCATACTCACCAGAGGATGCATCCACTGATGAGCTCAGTAGCTGAATGTGGGGTTAGGAGGTAGGATCTGGGAAGAGGCTGATACTAAGGGAGTGGCCTCATCTCCAGCACCTCCTTTCTCTGCTTCCCAGCTGCATGAGTTGAGCCACTTTCTTCTACTATGCTGTTCCACCATGCCATTTCTTCTTTAGAACCAGCCAACCTTGGATTGAAAACAAGAGCCACAATAAATTTCTCCTACTTTAAGTTACAGGTTGCACATTTTGTCCCAATGATGGGGAAATAAAATACACTCAATATACTGACAGTGTGACCTAGAAAGGTGCATTTTTTTTAATTGAAATCTTTATTGGTACATTACATGTACACATCATGATTGCGCTCAACAATGAGAATTTGTACCAGTATATGACACAATTCAATTCTCATTTTTTCCCACTCGATTACCCACCCTACCACCCCCACCCCCTATACCCATAAGCTTTGTTTCCTTTCTTTTTTGTTATAATCTCATTATTTTCCCTCTTCATTCCATTTCACTTTGAGTATTTTCTATTTCACAATATATAACATACATATATAACATACATTCTAGAACTCATTTATGTCTTCATTTTCTCACATCAGAGAAAAGATAAAATATTTACACATCTGTAACCTATTTATTTCACTTATAAGGATGTCCTCAAGGTACATCCATTTAAGTATAAATGATTCAATTTTATCATTTTTTATGGCAAAGTAATACTCCATTCTGTAGAAGAACCACAACTTTTTTATCCAGTTTCCAGTTGATGGACATTTTGGCTGTTTCCAAGATTTAGCTATCACAAACTGAGCTGCTATAAACATGGGTGTACATATGTCACTGTGATATGAACCTTTTAATTCTTTTGTGTATGTACCTAGCAGAAGAATAGTAGGGTCAAATGGCACCTCTATGTGTAGTTTTTTGAGGAATCTTCAAACTGATCTCCAAAGAGGTTTTACGAGTCTACATTCCCACGAGTCTACATTCCCACCAAGAGTGGAGAAGGGTTCCTTCTTCTCCACAGCCTTGCCAACACTTCTTGCTGGCTAATTCTGAGATAGCAGACATTCTTTGTGGAATGAGATGAAATCTTAGTGTTGTTTTCATCTGCATCTCTCAAATGACTACTGATGTTGAACATTTCTTCATATACTTCTTAGCTGCTTTTATTTCTTCCTCTGAAAAGTGTCTGTTCATTTCAGATGCCCATTTTTGAATTGGGTCTTTAAATTTGGGTAAACTGATTTTTTAAAGCCCTTTATATATTCTAGATAGTAACCCTTTGTCTGAGAAACAGCTGGTAAAGATTCTTTCCCATATTGTCCTTATTGCTATGACTGCCCCCATCATGTCCTTATTGCTTAGAATTGCTTTTGCTATTCTAGGTCTTTTGTGATTCCAGATGAATTTTTAAATTATTTTTAAGGGCATTTTTGTCCCTGGATTCTCCTTTCTTGCTCCACTTCCCAGATGCCATGGGATTAGCTACTGTTCTCCACCCAGGCCCTTCTACGATGCCACTTCTGCTTTGGAGCCAAGTGACTGCAACTGTAATTGTAATAATGTAATTGTAATAAGGAATAACAACATAACATTTTAAATGGAAATCAAGCCAAAGTGTAAACCTTTTTTTTTTTTTTCTAAGTTGTAGGTATTGGGTACTTTGTTTCAGTGATGGGAAAGTAACTAAGACACCTAGCTTTTCCTTCTGAGCAGACACAATTGAAGAAAAAAAGGCAAAAATCAATCTTTTCAGCTCTTCTTCCAAGCCCTTTGTTTTTTATCCTGTGATAAAAGAATGGCTGGTATCCGAAAGCATCTTCAGAGGCTATCTCCAGTAAACAGGATATTAGTGGTATTAGATATAATATTATTTGGACTTCTTTAATGTAGTCCCAACATAGCAGTGTCCTCATTAAGGAAGGTAACTCATCTAACCCAACAAATCAGCCATCAGCAGTAAGAGTGATAGCTCCATACTGTCAAGCAGTGACTGCTCCCTCATTTCTGTGTTTCAGCATCCTTGACTGATGTCTCCTCTTGGTCCAAGGTGATATTCCCTTCATCTGTAATTAAATCAGCATCCAAGGCACCAGGATGAAGACAAGAAAACAGAAGATAACATTCTTTTTACAAGTATGATTCAAAAATGCCATCACTTCTGTCCAGACCTACTTGACTAGAATGTATTCATATAGCTACCTCTAGCTATAACAAAGATTCGGAAATGTAGTCACTATTTTGGGAAGCCGTGTGTCCAACTAAGAATGAAGGCTTTTACTACTATAGAACAAAGAGCAAACAAAGTTTTGAAGAACACCTTATAGTCTCTATCAGAGTCCCTCTCCCCAGAGCAATCTTATTTCTTGGGCTGCAATTGTAATAATGAATAACAACATAACATTTTAAATGGAAATAAAGCCAAAGGCAAAGCTGGTTCTTGAGCTAGACAGAGGTCACATATTAGTGGAGTCCACTATTTTATTGGAAGAATCTATAAGAGCAGTTCTCAAAGAATGACTTGCACGAGCAATATCAGCCATCAGGTTGACCTGGGAATTGTTGCTAATACAAAATTTTGGACCTATGTAGTGAATCAGAAACTTTGGAGATGGAGCCCAGTAATCTGAATTATTTGCTATCCAGGTAACGTCAGTGTATGTTCAAGTTTCAGAACCACCATATCATATAGGATAACACTTTATAGGCTTATATTAAGCATTAATAAGCTTATTAAGCATATTAGTTCTTATTAATAACAGGTATGTGAGTAATTGTCATGTGAACAACAAATTGCTCAGTTAAAGAAATATTTTGATCATAAATTGTATTCTAAATAATAGACATTTATATCAATGAGTCTTTCATTTTTCTTAAGAAGGATTTTGAATATTTAATTTACCTTTTCAGAAACAATAGTAATCCAGCAGTGGATTTAAAAATCAACAAAGGACAACTTCCACCTCCTGTATTTACTGTGGTCCACAAAGATATGGACCTGCTCTCCCACTACTGCAGTGAGCAGCCTGAATAGCATGTTTCCTGAGGACCTCTCTCCTCAGAGAAGGGATGCCCATGGCCAGCTCAGCAGGTGGAGGAGGCAAAGGTCTGTGTGACATCCCTGCACACTTCCCACTAGTTTCCTTTTCTGGCTCATTGATCTGAACTATTATTTATGTACCCATTCTTGAGTTCTTTTCAAGTTGTGTTACTGGTAGGAAGTAACACAGTGTCTTTATAATCATTTACAGCAAGGTCTTTTAAACTTTAATGTACACATAAATCACTTGAAGATCTTGGTAAAATGCAAATTAAGATTCCGAGGTCAGGGACCAAATCTGAAAGCTAGCATTTCTAACACACTCTCACATGAGACCTCTGCTGTTGCACAAACCATTAATCTGAAGAAAAAAAAAATTGTGGTATTACAGACTAGAGAGTAGAGGAGCTGCTAAGAAAGCCACCCAAATTTAATCAAAGAAGTCACCACACATGAGGAATTTAACTTAAGCTTCCATCAACATATATACATTTGTTTTTAAAAGACACATAAATGTTAGGAAAGGAAATAAACTGCCCATTCTCTTCCTTACAGAGTACGACAGTTGCTCTGGGAATCATTACTGTTGGTGACAGATATTCCTCATGCATGTATTCACATGTCAAATATTTGCTAAGCACCTACATGTCCAGGAGCCAGTTCAACACTCAAACTATCATCCAAACAAGCAGAAGGGCTCTGTCATGGCCCCATGTCCTGGCTGGGCTTTTTAATCACTTCACGACCTCTTCCCCTCCTTCCGCCCATTAGAGCCATGGATCATCTCAGAAACGCATCTTACATCCCATTGCTTAATAGCATGAGTAATGGGGGCTCTATTAAGATTATTAAGACTAGATTTTTCTCCATTACATTATTTTGCAGTCATCTTTCAGGAGACAACGTGCCCCAGTGGGGAAAGATATTGCCATGGCACTTTCCAATCCAGTCCACTTATAGAACTAGTATTCAGCATTTCTTCCATCAATTCAAATCATTCATTTAGCTAGCCAATGATAGAAAAGTTACTCATAATTTACTTTACACTCTATGCCCAAACATTTTCAGTGTCTTAAGTGGAGGATTAAACATGCTTCTTCTTTAATATACCTTAAGGCTAGATGAACATCTAAAAATTCCTTGTGTGTAGCATGATTCTCCTTTCCTCATTCTCCTCAGTACATCATTTAAAATACTTTAAGAATCCCTCTATTCATAAAAAAATCAAGAAACCATGAAGACCCTGAGAGAAATGAACATATTTTTCAAGCCAATAAAATAAGAAACATGCCTAGAAAATTATACAGTACTTATGAGGACAACAGAATAAAAATGTACAAACAGGCTTGTCCTAAGAAGCTTTAGACACACATTCGTCTTGGCACTGGGTAGCTGAAAATGTTCTGGAGGTGATACAGAAGGGGAAAATGACATGTAGTAGAAACAGACTATGTGCTTCATGATTACAGCATTCGGGGATAGCTAGATCAATGTATCACAACCTGTTTCATTATCATCTTCCTTTTTTATTTTATTTTTTCTTTTATTCAGTTTATTGGTACATTTTAGATATACACTATGATCACATTTAACTTTGACATTTTTGCTTATTCCAATCCCATGAAGGTCTTGTAAAATTTATTTTTCATTTATAAATTAAAATTGTATGTTTGTGGAACACATGGTAATATTCTGATATATGCATACATGGTGGAATAACTAAATCAAATTAATATAGTCATTGCATATTCATCACCTCACACACTGATTTTTGTGGTAAGAACATTTAAAATCTACTCTCCTGTTACTTTTCAAATATATAGTTATTATAACTATAAAAATTATACTTTCTATTAACTATAGTCTCCATGCTTTATGATACATTTCCAAGTTTTTTCCCCTAGCTGAAAATTGGTACCCTTTGACCAACATCTTCCTATTCCCACCTCTTCCTCAAGAAATTTGAATACTAGAGATATGATTTGCATCTGCTTATCTATACTAGGTGTACACTGTATTTTTCCCTTATCTCAAGAGCTAGTTTTTGACACTTTCAAACTGATATCACACTCATTATAAACACATGGATTAGATGTTGCTTCATGAAAAACACTCCCAAAATCTTAAAGGCTAGACCCAATGAAACTATTTGCTTATATTCCCTGCACATCAGAAACTGCAAGTGTGCACTACTCCCCAGGTCTCCTCATCCCATGATTCAAGATGACAGAGCAACTGCCAATTCTAGTGTTCAGTGTGCAATGGCAGAAGGAAGAGTGCTCTGGAAGGTCTCACAACTGCTGCAACTAAATGTTCCAGCTCAGAAAAGACTCAGGTCATTTTTCATGCCCATTCATTGGCCAGAATTAGCTGTTTGGCCTCTACAACCACAAGAGGGCCTGGGAATCAATTTTATATCCCGAAGATGAAGAACAGAAAGAAATGCACAAAGGTATTCAGAACAACATTGCCTTGAGCCAGCGGGGCTACTCAGAGAACCATATACAGAGGTACATTTAGGAATACAGAATGGAAACTTTCCGACTCCAAAACTCAGCTGAATTCTTGCCAGAATCAGCGGAGACACATCCTCTTCTCTCACCATCCTGTCCAACATCTAGTCCTTTGTAAATCAATTGTGGTATAGCAACAAGTTCCATATCCTCTCTTTTCTAACAACCACTTCTCCTTTGGCCTTCTCATTGACAGTAAAAGCCACCAAAATGAAGTTAAGAGGCTAAGAAGATTATAAGATTATAAGGCTAAGAAGACTATCAACTGCAAAATGGTTCAACTGAATACCTCTGGAGAAGGTAAGATACAAATGGTTCAACACACTAGCATGGATCATTAGACTAAATGAAATAAAGAAGTGCTCAGTAATTATCTGAAACTAATACAAGGTTGAACAAATCCATGAATGTAAAACACAATCTTCAGCTTCTTTTTCAAAGTCTTCAGTAGCCCATTTCCCCTTCCAGTACTCATTGCTTGTGTTGACCCAACCACAGTGTTCTTCCTTGCTACATTCCAATCTCAGTTGACTTATTAGCTCTGCTCCCTTCTGGTCCCATCATTGGCTTGACAAACTGATTTTAATTACCTGTGTTTATTACTGCACTTCCTCTTTCCTTCCCTTCTATTTACAGGCAAGTTCTTGGCTCGCTCTCCAGACTGTTCCCTGCCTAATTTGCAGGCCTAACGTTAATCCTCCCCAAAGTCTTCTAGAAGAAAGGCACTTCGTGACACTGAGAATGAAACAATAACTTTAATAAACAAACAAAAAAAATGTGTGAAATGCCAGATACATGCACAGAGACATTCACACAGGTTCAGCCAAGAGTTTTTGAATGTTTGATAGTTCTCATTTTAAAACACACTAATGAATCAAAGAATTGACAGTTAGTAGTTTTCATGATTCCAGAGTTAAGTCATAAAACATTCCTGAGACAAAGCACTACATAGTCTCTTGAAAACTGTAAATTGTGCATAAGAACCAATCCACTAGTTGCCCCATTTCAGGTAGTTTAAGTGTCTAAATGGAAACTTGTCACAAACCAAAATATCTCGGTTATTTAAAAATATTAACATGTTATTGAAATCCTTCTGGGGATAGGGCCTAGGGCTGAGTGAAGGTATGAGGATGGGAACCAGACTTTGTTTTATAAGTAATACAGTGAATAAAAATAACATTGATGAAAACAAGGAGATTTCCAGGCCAGCAGAAAAGCTTTGTTTTAGAAATTTTAGGACAAAAGCGCAGCAGGGCCAACAGAGACTTTCTCTGAACACAAATCAAACATCATTAACCTGTATCTTCTCATATGTCACTTACTGTATATGCTTCATTTAAATCAAAAACTTCTATTTCCATCTCTGTTTACTATTCCTGACAAACAACATAATGGAGAGGAGAGTACAAATAGCCAATAAGGAAAAGGGGATACCCTTTCAAGGG
The DNA here is from genome assembly GCA_004026965.1 of Petromus typicus. Lineage (NCBI taxonomy): Eukaryota > Metazoa > Chordata > Mammalia > Rodentia > Petromuridae > Petromus > Petromus typicus. The sequence goes on along the minus strand of PVIR01037687.1, from coordinate 189 downwards.
GCAACACATATCCCATAATACATATATTCCTTGAGCACCATTTGGGGAAGGCATGGACCCAGACATTGAGGATTTAACAATGAACACAAACATCATCCCTGATCTCATCCAATTAACATCAAAATGAAAAGAAGAGACAATAAGCAAATAAACAAGAAATTTCATATGACAATACTAGATAGAAAATAT
>PVIR01037686.1:0-14988 GCA_004026965.1 Petromus typicus | reverse complement strand
CACACACACACACACACACACACACACACACACACACACACACACACACACACACACACACACACACACACACACACACACACACACACACACACACACACACACACACACACACACACACACACACACACACACACACACACACACACACACACACACACACACACACACACACACACACACACACACACACACACACGGCTCCAGCGGATCTGAGACCATAGAGACCGCCAGGGGACTATTCCATTTTCCCGGAACGGTGGGGGGGATTGTCTTCAAAATAGAACTTATTTAGTTTCATATTTAATAAAGAAACTTCACTATTACAAATATAGTCAGTAGAAAAGATTGTAGTCAACAAGGATTTGAGACAAAATAAGTAAATCTGGGGCAATTTGCAGGTTAAGACTTTTTTCCACGCACGAAAACTCGGTAGGAAGAGAATGGTTTAATCCGAAGCTTCCCGCTCAGGTAAGCCGCACCGCTTTTTTTTTTAAATCTCTGTGTCTCTAACTCTCTTCTGTTCTGTGTGTTTGTGTGTCTGTGTGTCTGTGTGTGTGTGTCTGTCTGTCTGTCTGTCTCTCTCTCTCACTCTCTCTCTCTCTCTCTCTCACACACACACACACACACACACACACACACACACACACACACACACACAGTCTGTAGTAATTAGGTAATTCTTGAATAACACCAAGTCTGTCAGCGTGGCTCCTTCCAGATATACAAGCACTTCTACCGTCCCCCATCAGAAATTCTCGAACACTTTTTACAGTCCCTGGAAATGCCTACTAGTGGACCTCATCCCTCAAGCAAAGCAAGACGGGGCTGGGAGGAAACGTGGGACGTGCTGAAACACAAATAGAAATGACATTTATGTCTTATTTCTCAAAAAATGTGCACATCTTACAAAGTGGTTGTTTGTAACAGTAGGAGGGGAAACAAATGTCTTAGATTAGACAGCCCTGGCTTCACTATGTAAATGGATTGTTTTCATTGAAGTTACTCCGGTGAATGTGTAAATGTGAAATAGTACTTGATTTTTTAAAAAAAAGTTTTAGTGTTTAAGGAGAAAAATATAACAAAGAGAAAAGAAGGAGAGAGTAGAGGAAAGAGATTGGTACGTACTACAGGTTTTTAGTCACAGTCCTTGAAGTCCAAAGAAAATCAGTTGGTTTTTTAAAATTGAATTTTATTTTATTTTATCCCATTCCCCCCTTGAATCATATGTACAAAAGCTTTGCTTCTATTTTCTCTGTTGGGGTTTTTAAAGAGAAATATAGGTTTGTGGGAAGGGAGAAGTGGATATAGGGCAAAATTAATTATCAGCGCCTACCTGTGTGCTTGATCCTTACATGCTTTATGTCATTTATTTTTTTTCAATTAGAAAACACAATGAAATTTTATCTTAGGAAATTTACTCAAAAATACAAAATCAAAAGTTAAGAGAGTAAGGAAGTGAGACCAAATATTACTTGTAATTTGTACTTTCTCTATGGTGCCATGTTGATTCTTAAAGGACTTTCAGTGGAAACAGTTTAACTAGATATTTAATTATTTAATTTAAAATGCTGTTGTGGTCAGGTCACAACAATGCTGTTGTGTAAGGGAAATAGATTCAATATAGGACACATAATTTATAGGATTATTTTATAATAGTCATCCAAAAAGGCAAAGGCAAAGGATTGTAAGAGATCTAGCCTCATACTAGAGACCTGAAGAATCCAGCCAAGGGCTTTGGATCACACAGCAGTGCCCCACACAAGTCCAGCTGAAGGCCTGGAGTGAGAGATAAGGTTCTCCACAAGTCCAGCCAGTGGCTGAGAGCCTATGGCAATGTCTCATGTTTGTCTGGATTGAGGATCTACACATGAAAGACCCAAAGGCCAATGATGGAAGCCAGAAAACCTGCACCAGTGGGCTGGAAGGATTTGTGCCACCAAGCTGCGGGATCTGCATTGAAGCAAGAACTAATGCTCACAGTGAAGATCAGAGCTCCCCTGAGCAGAACAGCAGCCATTCCCAGTGACAGCAAGGCCCTGAGCTCCTCCTCAGATGAAAACAGTCAAGTTCACCTGAGGAAAACCAACCATAGCAAGCTTCTCCTAAAAAGTTAACAGCCCACAATCTTCCCCTCCACTCCTCTATTTTTTAATTTTTTTTTATTTTTTTGAGACAGGGTCTCACTTTGTGGTTCAGGCTGGCCCAGAGCTCAGCCTCAAACTCACATCACAGCAATCCTCCTGCCTCTGCCGCCCGAGGGCTGGGATTACAGGCGTGAGCCACCACGCCCGGCACTGTGGTGTGTGGTACTGGCTGCTGCTGGGCATGAGTCTCCATGCCCAGTATAGTATGCGGTTACCGGGGATCGAACCCTGGTCCTTGCGCTTGCAAGACAGGCGCCGGAACCACTGAGCTATATCCCCGGCCCTCCACTCCTCTATTTATACCACTGACAAAATCCTCAGGCAAATAAGAAGTAATGTCATATAGTGGTACAAACTGTCAATGTTGAGTATGATCATTATATGTATATAAAATGTACCTATTTCACAATACAAAAAAAAAAAATCCTCAGGTGGATCTTTCACACCTAAACCATGCTGATTCAGTTCAGCTGGATGTTCCAACTTGACTATTACTTTATTCACCTCAAATGCTTATATTATAAGTTTGTGGTAACACTAAAATGTAAATCTTGACCTTCAGGTTGTTTTCTTACCCATTTTTTTGTCTTTTACTTTTAGCCAGTGTGGAATGTGAAAATATTTAAAAATTTTCTTTTAAAGCCATTAAAGTCTTATGAATATCAGTATTTTCTTCCAGAACATATAATAAATAATAAACCATAATTTCATAGTATACATACATTTCTGTGATAACTTGCATATATGAACCATGAGCTGGTGAATTATTAGAGCATCTTCAACCTATTTGTGCCCTTCCTGTAAATTCTTTGTGATAGACCAATCACTTTCAGTTTTTTCATCAGTGAAGTAAACACAATTTTGTGACACCTCAGTTGCAGCACATTAATATCTTAGTAAAACCACGGATATTTCTTGGCTTCTAATTTTAGTAACATGAGAAGTTTCAGAAAAATCTAAAAAGTTTACTGGTACTTTTTGTTTCTAAGAGGAGATGATATATTAAAGAAAGGAAAACATTTTTAAATTTTCAAATAGTATCTAGGGATTTTAAAATAATATTGTTATCGCTGTAAAAAATTTACATTAGTACTATGAGGTTGATAGTATTTAAAATATTTATTTTGGTTGTTGGAATTATTGTGGGTAACTTACCTAATATGAAGATCAGAATTAAAACTTTCCAATAATGATAAACATTTATTTAGAACTGATTTTGTGTCAGACACAATACTGAAACTTTACAAGTATGGTCTCATTTAATTCTTGCTTTTAGCCATTAATTATGACTATTATTTCTAATTTCAGATGAGGGAACTGGGATTTAGAAACTTAAGGGATTTGCTGGGATAGGGAAATACACCTAGAGTCTTAGCTGCTATGTGTACTATTTCCAACTGCATCTGATGAAAAGAACGGGGTTTTCCAGTCCTCCTGTCAGCATTCTGCTCTCACAGTATTCCAGTGGTCATATATCCTACTAAAGGTCACTATCTAACTCAGAAGTACTGCTTTAGGAGTAAACAACCGGTTTAGGAGTAAACAATCTATCTAAAAAGGAGAAAGTCTTATCAAAAACGTATATGTAAAAGGTACCACTCCTTTGTATTACAAATCTTTAGACTTTCTCTTTAAGAGAAAACAGTTCCTTTCTGAAGGAACTGTTTTAACTTCAGTCTTTGTAATAAAATGTGATTAAATTGAAAAAGACTGAACTACAGCAATTCTATAAGGAAAATAGCTAATATACCTATATATAAACCAAGTACAAGTAATATACAGTGTTATTTGATGTTACTCCTATTACTTCTCACTAGAGAACCAGTGAAATCTTCATCTAACATTAATGGTATTATTAAACACATATGTTGAATTGCTTTTTATATGCACATGAGCATGCACACACATACGTGTGTGTGTATGTGTGTATGTGAACCAAGGTTTCACTCCAGTCTATTAATCTCATATCACTATAGTAAACTAATTGAAAAGATGTAAATTCTGCTTATAATTGATCAAAGTTCATCTGTGAGTCAGAAGGTAGCAGAAGAGGGAGTGTCAGGCTAGGGAGAAAGATACCTAATGTTTTACTCTATTAGTGATAAGAGAAAATGAGAGTCATTAGTTGAATTAGGCATAAAGGCACAGATTAACTAGAGGTAAAAGAATAAGCTGGAGGTAAATTGCCTTTGTCATGATTTGGCTTATAATTAGCCTAGTTCTTTTTGCCTCAAAGGTTTTGAACTTTCTATTATCTTTCTCTACAAAAGATTTCTAAAATGAAAACATGAATTTTCTTATTATTGATGTAATTTATATTATATAAATGTTTGAAAATGAAGGTAGTCAAAAGAAGAAAATAAAAATAAAGTACTATTACATTGGGGTAGGTCCTTTTACAGAAAAGCCAATTCCTTGTAGCATACTAAGTTTCTAAGTGCTAAGACTCCTGATTATCATCCCAAGTCCTACCAATTACTTACTTAAATCTAAATTTTCAAAGTCATGTTTTATGTAATTATGTGTATATATCACATAAAAATAAAATTTTGTTAATAACAGCAAAGTCTAGACATAAAAATAACATTTTAGGTTGTAAAATTTGCTTTGGGACAAAATTGATCTAGTCTTACAGTACAGTGTCTTCTTTCATATAAATCCTGCCACTTCATATTTTTAAAAAATCTTGTTGATTTTACCTGAATAAATTTGTTTTCCCAAGTTACTTGTACATGTTAAAGGTTTCAATTGTTAAAACTATTGAACACCGGGGCTGGGGATTTGGCTCAGTGGTTCTGGCACCTGTCTTCCAAATGCAAGGACTTGGGTTCCATCCCCAGTTAACCACATACCATACTGGGTGTGGAAACTCATGCCCAGCAGCAATCAGTACCACATACCATAATGCTGGGCATGGTGGCTCATGCCTGTAATCCCAGCACTCGGGAGGCAGAGGCAGGAGGATTGCTGTGATGTGAGTTGGAGGCTGAGCTCAGGGCCAGCCTGAGCTGCAAAGCGAGACCCTGTCTCAAAAAAAAACCCCAAAAAACAACAAAAAAAACAACCTATTAAAAACATAATTCTAAATGTGTTGACATAAATACAGGTTTGTGTGATAAAAATTCAGACAATATAAGGTCAAAATATGTAGTTAAAGAGAATGTGAGCCTGTTTTAATCATGTGTTTATTGGTTTAATTAAAAAACAAATTATGAACAATGTAACAGTGTCTAAGATGTTTGAATCAATTAGAATTAGGAAATAAAGTTTTCCATAGCACTTGTATAGTAAGATATTAGTAAAGATTATGCAATTTTGTGATAAAAAATGAAAGTGGGTTAAACAAAATTTAACAGATTTCTTTCTTGAGGACCTTTCAGAGCTTTTAATATGCTGTTATATATAAATCTTTAAGGTGGAAATATATGCAAAGAATTCTTAACTTTGAGATCATTTTGCAAGACTAATAAATGTTCTGAGAAATAGTTTGGGAAATAGCAGTGTGGTGATTTGACTTTTAGTTCCCTTATGCTAAAACAGATTTGGTAGAAACAATATCATGGTTATGCTTGTACCTAGATGTCATCCTAAAGCTGCATGGGCTCACAGGTGAGGCTTTCAGAGGTGATAGGATCTAGGGTGTGTGAATATGGATTAAGGTGTGTGATCACTAAATTAGACCCCTGATCGGTTTAGTATAGTTCTGAGTGTTGACAATGGGAACCCTTTTTTTGTATGTAGGTGATTCCAACCAATAGGCTTATAGCCTTCATGGAATATAAACTGAAAAGGCTCCCTGCTTGCTACTTCCTGCCTTGCCTTCCATGCACTGTTTTTCCTCTCCTATCCCGGGCAGCCATGTCACCCTGCCTTGAAACCAGCTGACTCTAGAATGAAACCTCTACAAACTATGAGGTAAAATATAAAATTTTCCTCCTTTAACTTGTGGGTGTCAGGTATTTTATCCCAACAACAAGAAAGTAGTGAAATAATTATATTGTTGACCTGTACACAAAAAATGATTTGCCAAAATGTGTAATGTAATTCTGACCTCAAATTAGTTTGATCTTTAAACGTAACACTAAGTTCTAGGTTGTTTCTTGTCCTGATAATTATATGGAGGAAAAGAAACACCAGCAACTCCTAATTTTTAATTGAAATGTGAACATGGGGGGCCATCATTAATTCAACAAATATTTATAGATCTCTAGCTAAGCATCGCGTTGTTGCTGAAACTATGAGGATAGTTTCGGGGAACAGATAGATTTGTTTTTTCAAAAGAGTGAAATATGACGCCAGGGGGCCGGGGATTTAGCTCAGTGGTTTCGGTGCCTGTCTTGCAAGCGCAAGGACCCGGGTTCAATCCCCGGTAACCACATACCATACTGGGTGTGGAGACTCATGCCCAGCAGCAACCAGTACCACATACCACAGTGCTGGGCGTGGTGGCTCACGCCTGTCATCCCAGCACTCGGGAGGCAGAGGCAGGAGGATTGCTATGATGTGAGTTTGAGGCTGAGCTCAGGGCCAGCCTGAACCACAAAGCGAGAACCTGTCTCAAAAAAAAAAAAGAAAAAAAAAAAAGAAAAGAAATATGACGCCAGGGATTTAGTTCAGCGGTACTGAACCTCCCTCACAAGTGCAAGGTCTTAAGTTCAATCCTCAGTTCCACCAAAAAAAAGAGTGTGAAATATATTAAGAACATTAACAGCTATTCATCACTTAAAGATAGGAACAGGTAAGAAATACTTCATTAGAAAATTCTGTAGTTGTATAAATATCGTAGAATACATTTAGGTAACCTACATTTTCACAGTCTACTGCACATTTAGGATCTGACGATACAGCCAACTGTTCCAATGCTGCAAGCCAGCACAGGATATTACTGTACTGAATACTGTGGGGAATGATAACACAGAGGTGTTTGTATATCTAAACATACAGAAGTCCCTATAACAATACCAGGAAATAGGAATTTTTCAGCAGGATTGTAATCTTATAGGACCACTGATATATATGCTGTCCATCATTAATCAAAATGGCTTTATGCAGTGCATGACTTGTGGGGTGTGTGTATAAAGTTCTGCATGAACTATCAAAGAATATGTGAAAAAGGGCTATGATTTGCCACTTATAGCAAAGTATAAAAGTCATTTACTCATATCACTAGAAAAAAATTTTCATTTAGAATTTAGATATTTGATTAATTCAAGAAAGCTAGATTCTTACATCATTCTGAATGTTGTTAATTTATATTTTCTCTCCTTTAAACATTTTATCTCCTTTATACACTTTTATGCTCTGAAATTCTAATTAATTCAAAAATTGTTTACATTCCTTACATTTTATAAGTATATGAGATTTGGTAAGTGATAAGAGATTTTTTGGCAACTCTTCATTTTTATGCTGTTTATTGAATTTTTTCCATTCTCTGTCTTTCTAGATTTTACACAGGATACGTGTTGAACAACTTATGTACATCTGCTAGGATGGTGGAATTTAAACAACCACTGGGCTGTTTGGTAGAAATGACATCAGAATTTCAAAAGAAATTCACAAATTTTCATCAGCATAGATTATGCTTAATTTTTTTGCAGTTGACTTTGGAGTGAGGCGCTTAAATTTCCTAAGCACCAGCCTTGTCAATGTGGCTGGACTTGAGGAACAACTGGTTGAGCTGAAAGCAAATTATGCTCACTAAGAACCCATAGTATTTTTGGGATTTCAAAGAGGATTATATATAATATAATATATATTACTGTATTCTGAAATTTGCAGCGCTGTGGGCAAATTCTTGCAATATTTGGGTCATCTAACTTGGTTAACGTACATTATCTTACCTGAATTATGAAAATCAAATCTCAAAGCCACTTTCAGGAATGTAAATCTGGGTCAAGAATTGAGATACAATCAATTTTTATTTGTTTCAATTAAGTTTTATTAAAACAGGATTCATACATCATGCAGTTTGCCTTTCCTTATCCTGGTACTGACAACTGAACCCACAGCCTTTGCACCAAACTGAATCTCTAGCCCTTTTTCATTTCTTATTTTGAGATAAATTCTCCTTATGTTAACAAATTCTACAAGCTGGGCTTGAATTTGCTGTCCTTCTGCCTCATCCTCCAAGAGTTCCGGAATCACAAGTATAGGCACAAAAACCAGCTCATTTCATCCTTTAAAAGGCAAATTACTAGTTTTTAGCATATTCATAGATATGTGCAACAGCCACTACAATTTTAAAGAACTATCATACATCAAAGAGAATCTCTGTAGCCTTATCCACCCATCTTCCCATCCTCAGTTTTAAACAACCTACATTAATCTACTTTGTGTCTACATAGAATCCCATATCCTAGTCACACAGATTTCTTCTGCTAATTAATACGAATAGAATTGTAGAGTGTATAGTCTTTTGTGATTGGCATCTTAATATAATTCTTCCAGGAGTCATTTCTGTTGCAGCACATTCTCAGGACTTCACATTTTTTTTAAATGGCAAAACAATATACTATAGTATGGATGTACTACATTTTGTTTCTGTACTTGTCCACTGACAGACATCTGGGTTGTTGGCACCTGTTGGTAGTTGAGAATAACGTTGCAATAAACATTTTGCACAGGGCCGGGGAGTTAGCTCAGTGGTTCCGGCGCCTGTCTTGCAAGTGCAAGGACCCGGGTTCGATTCCCCGGTAACCACATAACAATACTGGGTGTGGAGACCCACACCCAGCAGCAACCAGTACCACATACCACAGTGCCAGGCGGTGTGGTGGCTCATGCCTGTAATCCCAGCACTCGGGAGGCAGAGGCAGGAGGATTGTGATGTGAGTTGGAGGCTGAGCTCAGGGCCAGCCTGAACCACAAAGCGAGACCCTGTCTCCAAAAAAAAAAAAAAAAAAAATAATAATAATTTGCACATATTTCTGCATGGATATGTTTTTATTTCTCATTTATATACAGAATAGATTTTCCAGGTTACATGGTGACCTGGCATTTAACCATTTAAGGAACTTTTCAAAAGTGGCTATTAAATATTTTAAATTCCTGTAAATCATGTATAAGTGTTTTAGTTTGTGTCTTTGTTTTTGGTAGCTATGCATTTGTTTTAACATCCAAAGAACCTTCAACAAATCCAAAGTTATAAAAATTTAACTTTATGTTTTCTTCTGAGAGTTTTATAGGATTTGCTTTTATATGCAGGTCATTAATTCATTTTAATTTTTGCAAATGGCATCAGATGACAGTCCTAGTCTTTTGCATATGGTTATCTTGTTGTAACCACACCTGTTGAACAACAGTCCATGATTCTTGAGTAACATTTAATCTGTTTTATACCAACCTTTTTAGTGGCTTCCAGATTGTCCCATAATTTTGCACCTTTATATGAATAAAGCTGACTAAGCTATCTGGACACTGCTTTGTAACAGTGATTAACAAGCAGACAACAGTTACATTTTTATTATGATTTAAAATATACGTGGCTCACAGACATAGATATTTCAGTGTTATGGTTCACTTCTGAAAAATATGAAAACCTCTGAAAGATGAAATCTTTTTTTTTTTTTTTTTTTTTTTTTTTGGTTTTTTTTTTTTTTTGAGACAGGGTCTCGCTTTGTGGTTCAGGCTGGCCCTGAGCTCAGCGTCAAACTCACATCACAGCAATCCTCCTGCCTCTGCCTCCCGAGTGCTGGGATGACAGGCGTGAGCCACCACACCGCCTGGCACTGTGGTATGTGGTACTGGTTGCTGCTGGGTGTGGGTCTCCACACCCAGTATTGTTATGTGGTTACCGGGGAATCGAACCCGGGCCCTTGCGCTTGCAAGACAGGCGCCGGAACCACTGAGCTAACTCCCCAGCCCTGAAAGATGAAATCTTTACCTCACCCTCCCATGCCAGTTTCTATCTTATCACCCATTAAGTCTGGAAAAATCAAAACCACGACATTGCCCTTGATTTACTTTTTAAAAATTTATTCTTTATCAGAACATTTGCAATATTTAAAGAATACATTCATCATGGGGAGTTGGTACTTGCACATTTTGCATGTTAATCTTTTGTTCTTCCTCTTATCCTTCCCCAAGAAATCAAATATGCGGGTACAGTGGAAACCAAGGGTAACTGGATTGGTATTCTGAGAGCCTACAGTAAAAGAATGAGGGGTTAAGGAGTGATGAAAGTGAATTAATGGGAACTGTTAGCTAGATGTGTGGGTTGAACTGGAGCAGGACCTCGGAGATAAAACTACTTGGAAAGTTGGAAGATGTAACTATATTTTATGGATCTGGATTAAAGTTATTATTTAATATTAAAAAGAATTTGTCACTAAAAAATGTCATTAATCTTTCCTCATATTCTCTTAAGAAATCAACTTGCCTTCCTAGACTCCCATCTTCAAGTGAAATGTAAGATACAGTAAATAATCACTAGAATTAGATATGCTTTCAAAGGATACTGATTTTAGAGCCCAACATCTATTCAATTGACTAAATATGTCTTATGAGAAAAACATTCTCAAATGTTTTAGAGAGAAAGTGGTAGTTCCTTTAACTAGGACAGAGTTTGGTGACTTGCATTTTCCTTTTTATTCCTTACAATTTTTGGTTGTTGTTCATTCTTTCAGACCAAGTCTTGCTATGTAGCTTGGGCTGGTCTTGAATTCACTATGTATTTCTGGCCTCAACTCCCCGCAATCTTTGTGCCTCAGCCTCCTTCCTGTTTGCCACTACAACGCCTGGTTTGGACTCCTACAGATTTTCCCCTCTGTTCCATTCTGCGGCTTTACTGACCACCTATTTGAATATTACTTTCATATCTTCATCTCTCTGTATTCTGAGTATCTCTACATGTTCCCAATTACCTAGACAGAGATCCCAAAGTAGGAATAAGTAGGAATCTCAATTTATCTTATCCAGAACTCAGTGCACTCTTCTGTGCTCTAAGGCTTTGCTTTCTCCTGTATCTCTGTCTCAGTGGTACAGTGTCCACTTAGAGAACTAAGCCCAAGTTGTCAGTAATATTTAACTCTTCTGTGCTCTTTCTTTACATGTTCTTTGGCTCAAGCATTTAATTCTACTTAATCTTTCAAATGTACCACTAGCCCTTCAGCCCTGCTTCCATAGGCCAGCCCTCAAATTTCACTTAATTTTATAGTTGTCTTATTGATTCACCTATCACTATCCTTTTATATTCTGTTGTCCTTTCAGTTTACTAAGTTCCTTCCTGTTTTAACTGAAATTACAAAAGCACAGCCACATCAAGAGTTCGCGTCTGCCTGGCAAGTGCAAGGTCCTGAACTCAATCCCCAGTAACCACACACCACACCAGGTGTGGCGGCTCACGCCTGTAACCCCAGCACTGGGGAGGCAGAGGCAGGAAGATGGCAAGTTGGAGCCCAATCTGAACAGTTTAGCAACTGAGGAAGACCCTGTCTCAAAAATAAGGAGGAGGATGTAGTTAGTCCAACTGTCCCCCCAAAATAAAAAAAGGGCTCGGGATTTAGCTCAATGTGAAGGGGAAAAAACACAGAAAAAGTATGAACATTTTTAGCAACTAAATACATATTTCTAAATTATATGAAACTTCCAGCCCTACCATTCTCATTACGTTATCTTTTTTGTTTTTTGGTAATGTAATGTGATTTGTTTTTATGTTAAAATGCACATTTTTCATATTTACCTATGTGAAGTAAAATCCAAAATCTAAAAAGACTGGAGTACCAGATCCCAGGTTATCTAATTTTCATTCCACCAAACTGATTCCAGATTATAAATTAAAACAAACTTTGTACTGTGCCTATGTCTTTTTATATCTTCTTCACTATCCTTAGATTGGCTAATTTCTTTCCTAGTTTCTTGTTTTCTGCTTGGATAATTATGTCCACTAATGTTCAAAATTTATCTTGTAAAGTTTTTGTCAAAGCTTCTATGTAGCTTTGGTACTCGTAACTGTTGATTTAATTTATTATCCTTTATTTATTCTACTTTTAAAAATATATCTGTCTTCTGGATTATGAGTTATGAGGAAAAGGATTGGGTTATTAATTTTATATTCATGTTTCCAGCTGGGCACGATTGTTGAATTTTCATTAGTTTACAGTAAGAAGAATGTTGTAGATTCCTAAAGACCAATTTATCTGGAAAGTTTGCATACACGAATTAAAAAGTTCTCTAAGGTGCACGTATTCTCTGATATCCATAGCATTATCATAAGAATTTTCCTAAAAATACAGAGAATTAAACTTACCTATTCAGAGGCATGTATAATTTCTTATACCGAATAACTGTATCATGGTCAAACTAGCTTTCTAGTCTATATCCCTTACAGTTATCCCTTACAGCGTATTTTCACAGATATTTTTACAACAATAATGTAGAATTAAAATCCAGAATATTTATTATAAACATAAAATTAAACATATCCACTATCACTTCTAAACTCCTAGCCAAAGTGGAAATTTAAACATTTTTACAGGTCTACAAGATGCACAATAGGTTTTAATTGAAAATATTTTTGCAAGTATATGTCAAATACTACAATAGCTCTTCCAAACTCATAATGCAAACTATTTCTACTTATGTCAAGCAAAAGTTAATTTGTCTTAATATAAGGAAATGTTAGTTTGTCTAGATATTGTCATCATGAATCATCTGAATGTATTGGAGAAAGCCAATGAAGTGTTGACTTTAGAACTTAAAAGACAGTAACACAAAGAAAGGTACATCAGAGTAGTGATTTTTATCTTTTGGGTATTTTTGAGACAGGATCTCCCTGTGTAGTTCAGGCTGGCCTTGAACTCACCATTTAGCCCAGGCCATCCTTGAACTTGAGACAATTTTCCTACCTCAGCTTCCTAAGTGCTGGGATTACAGGTATGCTCCACCACAACTAGCTTCAGAGTAGTGATTTGGGAAGAGTACTGACTCTAACACAGTAAGACAATTGATAAATTAGAAACCTGACTACAAAAGACATGTGGGTTTTGATGCTATGTTTTCAAAGAGAAAAAAATACTTTAAATGTCTAAAGGGCAACGTTTAAAACAATATTCATGAGTGTGTATAAATTTTGTATTCAGTTTTTTAGGGCTAAAGAAACTCTATTCTCTTGATTTTGTTCCTTGAAATCACTTTCTTTTCTTAATATTGCCATTCCTTCTCTAGAATAAGACAAGGTAGCTGGGGATTTAGCTCAGTGGCACCTCACCTACCTTGCAAGCACAAGGGCCTGCAAAAAACAGGAAGAAAAAACAAAAGAGGACAAGGTACGAGCTATTTTTTCTTCCTTCTTTTGGTGTAGTTTTACTGCTACAGCCAGAGTCTTAAATTATTAAATAAAAACTAGATAATACTAGGAATTTTTATACCACAAAGACTTTGAAATGCTGAGATCAGGCTGTTTTTACAATTACAACAGCCTGTATTATATTCATCACAACTTGTATGCTAAGGAAGCACATAAATAGAAGAATATTTCTTGCTATTTTGGGCATTAGAATTCCTCTAGGAGTGCTACATGATGAATTTTGTCTCGGATGTCACTGCTATGATAAAAACTGACTTAAACCAAATGTGAATATATTAAAAAAAATAAGTACATTATAATACAGCTAAAAAAAGAACTGATCTACAGGAGACTTGTAGTTTATCTTTTTGTACTACTAAATGATTTGCTTCTAAGTACGATTTTCTTGGAGTCTGTGCTTGCATACCGAATTCTTACAAAATACAAGAATCTTCTCTAGTAGAAAATGAAGATGGTACTTTATGTCCTACAGAAGTACAAGTCCTCAAGAAATAATTTTGTTTGTTTGTTTTTTAAGACAGGGTCTCACTTTGTAGTTCAGGCTGGTCCTGAACTCAGCCTCGAACTCAGCAATCTTCCTGCTTCTGCCTCTCAAGTGCTGGGACCACAAGTGTGAGCCACCATACTTGTGGTATGTGGTACTGATTGCTGGTGGGCGCGAGTCTCCACACGCAGCATTGTTGTATGTGGTTATCAGAGATCAAATCTGGTCCCTTGTGCTTGCAAGACAGGTGCAGAACTACTGAACTAAATCCTTGGCTCCAAGAAATAATTTTTGAGGGTGGGCAGGGGAAAAATGAGAATCAAGATGTGTCATGTACAGCTAAAATTTTTAATGTTGAATGTGATCATAATATATATATATAATGGGATATAATATATATATATATATATATATCCCCCAATTAAATCAACTTTAAAAAAGAAATAATTTTTGGGAGCTGGGGATTTAGTTCAGTGGTTCCGGCTCCTGTCTTGCAAGTGCAAGGTCCTGGGTTCGATCCCCGATAACCACATACCATACTGGGCGTGGACACTCACACTCAGCAGCAAACAGCACCACATACCAAAATGCTGGGCGTGGTGGCTCTTGCCGGTAATCCCAGCACTCAGGAGGCAGAGGCAGGAGGATTGCTGTGATGTGAGTTTAAGGCTGAGCTCCAGGCCAGCCTGAGCCACAAAGCAAGACCGTCTCAAAACAAACAAACAAAAATAAATAATTTTTGAAATGAATAAACACATGAATAAATGTACATATGGCTAAAACTTGTGTAAATTCATTGTCCTGTTCTGAACATTATAATTTAAAAAGGTATTTTTCGTTTTATTTTGATGAAGTTAGCTAACACTCAGTTCTTATAGTTTTACTATAAACAACAGTAACTAAACCTTACATGTCTTCAGTCTACACCTATTCTATGAAGTACTTTTATTCTGAAGATATTAAATGACCTGACAATTATCATTAAGCTACTATATTTCTCCAAACACTTGTCATAATACATTTTCTTTTACTTATAAGGAATAGTGAAACAT
>PVIR01037685.1:0-14911 GCA_004026965.1 Petromus typicus | reverse complement strand
AGAGAGAGAAAGAGAGGGAGGGAGGGAGAGAGAGAAAGAGAGGGAGGGAGGGAGGAGGAAGAGGAGGAAGGAAAAACAATCTCTAGAGAAGACAAAAAATATAGTGTTTTAGTTTCACTTACAAATCCTGGTGAGGCTGTAGAAGCTGCGTGACTGGTAGGATTGGTTGAAATTTCTTTTTCTGAATCTAATTTACTTAAAACTTCAATTAAACCTTGAGTTGATTCTAAAATTAAGGAAAATAAGAAAAAAATAAGCTTTGCTTACAACATGACTAAAAGCTACAGTATGCTAGATAACAGTGCTACAGATCTCTGTCATCACTCACACACTGCATGTATGATGTCAGGCTCTTGAAGAAAAGCTCTGAAAAGAAAATAACTAGACATCTTCAGTAGAAAACAATTCACTGTCCAATGCAGCCCTCCCATGTTCTGGAAATCACTGAGCTTTGTAGTACCTCAGGCTATTTTGTCACTGTGAAGTTGGATGCTTATTCACAGATATGGAAGAATAAGAAAATTACCTCTACCCCAGGTCTCTACAAAAGTGAAAGGTCTGAAGAATATCAAAATTCCTTTGGAGACACAAAGAAAAAAATCAGCATCATAAACAGAGCCTCTCAAAAGCTCTGGGGTTAAAAGGTTCTAAAGAAACTTGCCAGGGCATCCGTGGGTGCTGCAATGTTCTGCAGGCTTTGGGCCCTTCTTACCAAACTCTGGACACTGTGCTTTCTTTCAAGCCCAGACAGCAAGCACATGCTGAGCTACGCATCAGGGAGATCAGTAAACTGCATTCCTGCTGACACCAGTGGAGCCCATTAACCTTCTCCTGCCACCCCACTCAGGCCACTGGCTTGAAGAAAGGCTCCTGACTGAAAGGCAGCCAGATACAGCATACTAAGGAGACAGCCAGAACAGGCACTCTGCGCAAACACCAGCTAGCTCAGCTCTTCTGTGATTTATGTCTGCAAAGTAAAACACTGGACAGGAGGTCCAGAGAGTCAACTTTTACTGAAGAGTGAGGTGGTTTTTTTTGCTATTTTTGCTTTTTTATTATACTTTAAACAGTCATCATTTAGGGTTTTAGGTACTAATTAATTTGAATATTTTAAGTAAAAATACTTAAGCCAGAAATCTGAAGTTTTTAAATAAATTTTCCCCATTTCTCTTTCAGTTTTATTGATAACAGGAATCACTACATTTATTTGAAACAAAATGTAGAATGCCAGAATGCTACTATTTGTGACATAAAATTTAGTCATTTCTCTGATATAGTCTATCAAACTTTGAATATAAAATCACGAAGAGAAAAAATGTTTTTCTTGAAAATGACACTGATTCATGATCTTGGAAAGGTTTTTAAAGTTCATTTACCAAATGTATACATGAATTATACTAGGAAAAATAATGTAAATTTTATTTGGTACCTAGTCTTATGGACACATCATAGGTGATTAGTTAGCTACAGGCATTAACTAAACCTCTTTCACCAACACTCAACACAAAAGAGCTACAGGTAACTGAGGAAGGGCTGGACTTACTGCACACAAGGAAAACTCACCTGTAAGGTACAATCTCTGCCCAAAGAAACTTACCACGCCATTGAGAAACCATTTATTCATGGTTACAATTAGATGTTCAAGTAGTCAAAATTTGACTAATAGAAAGATCACAGTAGCCCAGGGTACCTGAGGCTTGTGCTTTTCTAAAGAAGCCTAACATACAGGTGACAAGAGGAGGAAGACTGTGGCAGAAAGACATGGAAGCAGAAGCAAAATCAAAGCACGAAAATGAAGCCACATCTACTCACTGGAGGGGAAAAAGTGCAGTTTAAATAGGTTTAAACAGACCACAAGGGAAACAGAAGGAACTGAGTCAGAGAAGGAATGTGTAGCTAGGTCATAAAGGACTTTAAAACAACCACCAGCTGGGGAGTTGGTACCCCAAGCACAAATAAGTAAACACCTCATACCATCCCTTGGACACAACATAAAACAAAACAAAAATCAAGGTTATTGAAAAAGAAACCTGTACAATGTCTTAAAAATGAAGAGCTCTACTATATAACAGAGCAAAACCATCCACAGATGACGCCGTGTTTCAGTCACCACAGATGTGGCAGAGCACACATCCCCAGAGACACCTCTGGTGCTTTAACCCAGGAGGTTTTGCGCCACTTTACCTTGGATGCTCTGAGGCTTGCTGGCATTATCAAAGTCGCAGATCTTCTTCCAGTTAGCCTTCACTGCCTCAGGAGTTATTTCCTGCTTCTTCTGTCTGACAATAGCTCCCAGGGTCCGCTCCCAGCGTACTAGTCATAGAAATACAACCAAAAAGCTGAGCATAGTTTCAGGGAGACAGAAAGCAAGAGACATGAAGAGACCCTTAAAATTGTAATATCAAGAAAAAGGAAATTTCAAAAAATATATTCTCAGTTCTAAAGAGTTTTACTTTAGCCTAAAAGTCATTTTTCCTAAAAAAAACCCACTTTTAAAAATATGTGAAGCCGAAGAGGAAAACTCCTATCATGCCAGGTATTACAAAAGAAAAAAAAAAAACATTAAATCAGTAAAGTTTATGCTTTATAATAAACAAAATAACCATACCAAAAGACTGAATGACCACAGATCACACGACTAAAGAAATTTCTTTTTTATAAAATGAAGATGAACAGGGGGCCAGGGATATAGCTCAGTGGTTCCGGCGCCTGTCTTGCAAGCGCACAGGCCGGGTTCCATCCCTGGTAACCACATAACAATACTGGGCATGGAGACTCACCCCAGCAGCAATCAGTACCACATACCACAGTGCTGGGCGTGGTGGCTCACACCTGTAATCCCAGCACTTGGGAGACAGAGGCAGGAGGATTGCTGTGATGTGAGCTCGAGGCTGAGCTCAGGGCCAGCCTGAATCACAAAGCGAGACCCTGTCTCAAAAAAAAAAAAAAGAAGATGATGAACAGAACAGAACTGTGCTGGGTAGCAAATTCAGGTCCAGTAGTGGTAACACATCAAATATTCCAGTTAATACACTGGATAACCACACATAATTTTCCTTTATCCTTCCTTTCCTATTCTTCCATTTCCATAAGATGTAAGACTGCACAAATTCAATACTGCTGAATCAAATCTATCAAAATTTTTAGCAGTGTCTCCTGTTTAAAATCCAAAGGCAGAATCTCTGGTTAACCTTATTTAAACAAAACAGAATTCGATGATCATTATATTTAAAATTTGTCTTGATGAACCACAGAAATACTTATTTCTAGATCTTTCCTACTGATAAAATTGCCAGATATAGTTTTGACTACAATGCTTATGTTGGGAGGCAAGCTCAGTGCCACTGAGTTAAATCCCCATCCAAAAATACTATATATATATATTTCTTTATGCCTTTCTTTCTTAAATAGGTATAAGATGATCAAATGCTCAAGATATACAAACCACTAAGAACTTGCAAATAGCCATTACTGCTAAAGACACTGATACCCAACAATTTGTTGCAACAATGCCCTCAGTGATAGCAACTTTCTAAATACTCAAATAGGAGATTAATTCTGATACCAGTAGCCAGCCAATTAAAAACAACTTGAGCACTGAAGTTCTTACAATTTTTAAAATGCTCTATCAAATGTAGGGCTCACAAAGTCTGAGAAATAGGACAGAACACTGAACCTAAATTAATTTATGGGGTGGGGGTGGGGCACAGCTGATCAGGTGCAATTTCTGTCACAGAAAGTTGTTCAACATGATATTTCACTTCTCCAGATGTCTCATGCCACAATCTAAAATAAACTCATCTTTTCAAAAGCAGGTCTTCCTCCCACTCAGTTCTCTGTGAAAGAGCAACAAGTATGTGGGATGTCACAGACACTGATGGATAAAAATCAGCATAGAGAGACTATGCTGTCTGAAAAAAAGTAGTTAGTTCTGACCAAGGCAGAACAAGTTTTGAAGGAGGACCACCTATAGAAAGCACAGAGAGGTTCTGGCCTGGTTCACAGAAGTATCTCTGGCCTACAGAAGTACTGTTGTTCCAATAATGCTGAAGTCTGAAATGCACACACTAGATCAGGCATTTCACAAAATTGTTATTATCAACTCTGGATGTGCAGGTTTAGAGACATGGAAATAACACATAACAACCAAACACTGAGAGACTTACATTTTCCAATCCATCCTGCTCCAACCTAGAAAAAAGAAGAGTAAATCATTGAAATGTATAGCAACTGCCTTACTAGGAGTATTAGAATGCTACAAGATGATGAATAAAAGTAATATATGGTTCTACAAATGCCCTTCAACCCCATGACTTTGTAGCATTCATGTTATGAGCAGAAACATGAAGCAGCAAAAAGTACTAGAAATAGATGCATGTAGTAAAAACAGTGACTTGAACTGAGAGACCAAGACACCACCCCTTCTTCTGAAACTTTGACAAGCCATTTAACCTTCCTAGATCCAGGTTTTCCCCGATATAAAGTAATGGTAACAATAGATGGTTCATGGATTAATATGAAATTTAAGTAATATAAATAGTACAAAACTATAAGCTCAAAATAACGGTCCCTGTAGAAAGAATTAGTGAATTTTCAAAAAATAAAACCAAATAAGGCATTTGACTTCATGAACTGCACATACTCATTTTAATAAAGCACCTTTACACAGACATAAGGAAGGATAAGTTTTTCATTTCTACAATTGTTAGAGGTAACTCAGCAAAGTCCTAAGGATAAAAATGTCTGATGTAAAGAAAATCTCATCATCATCATGTCTTCCAATACCACTGCAAACTTATTGTGGGAAACACACACACACACACACACACACACACACACACACACACA
This sequence comes from Petromus typicus, assembly GCA_004026965.1. Classification (NCBI taxonomy): domain Eukaryota; kingdom Metazoa; phylum Chordata; class Mammalia; order Rodentia; family Petromuridae; genus Petromus; species Petromus typicus. The sequence goes on along the minus strand of PVIR01037685.1, from coordinate 10,063 downwards.
CACACGCAGAGAAATGCATCAGCCCAGAGCAGATGCTGGGCTCTGAGCATGGCATGAAGCCCCTAGCAAGGCATGGGCCTCTGCACCTTCAGCGTCTGCATGACTTATGCCCAAACATGGCTAAGGCATCCTGTCCGCCTTGATGTCACTGTCACAAAGAAATCAGCAGTTCAGGAAACAGGTCAACTTTTCATCACCTTTTATCAAATTTTACAAGCAAAGTTAAGATGCTACAGATTTTCACAGGTGACATAAACAACCACTCAGCTGAACCAAAGCCCAGACCTGCCACTCTGTCCCTATCAGGACTAGGCAAGCAGAACGGTGGTTTACAAGTCAGGGCGTCTTTACATCTCTCTCTGAGTTTTATCAACTGTGTATGTTAATAGTCCTCACTAAAAATGTTCACAATATAGTAAGTGGCAGCAACGTGACACTTTATCTGCAGTATGATCCTAATATATATGATCAACGTGTGTGTATAAAATGCAGATCTAAAAAAACCATTGGTGTAAAATCCACATCTAAGAAAGACTAGAAAGAACCACATAAAAGTAGTAATAGTAGTTCTCTCTGGATGATGATATGGGTCATTTATTGTTTTCTGTCTTCTGATATATTTGAAATTTTTGCAAGTAGGATATTTTTGTTTGTAGTAATATATAATATTTTTAGTTCTTTAGGTAAGAGTGTCAGGTGTTAAGTCTTAAACTTCAGATTGTTCAATATTAAATTTTCTTATTCTGTAAAATGACAGTATATAAGTTTTTCTACCTCTTAATTTCTACAACTCGAATTCAATTGAGACTAGACTTACTAAGACTAGACTTACTTATATTGATTACTGAGATATTTTTTAAATTAGAATGGAATTAAAAACATGTATGTAGACTAATATCCAGGCTTTCAGAAGTTTCATTACGACTGAGACACACCCAAAGGAAAAATCAAGGTATGATTTGAAAGGTGGAAGAACATATCTCTGCTTAGACATATGGAGCTTGCTTTTTTATTCTTTAATTTATTCAGCAGCTGGTATTAAAATGTAACAAGCTAGTGATATGTTATTCATTCAAACTAAATGAATCCTTCTGCTTCCAACGGATGTTTTGGATGCTACAGAATTCTGTATACATCAGGCTCTTTATGACTATTAAGCAGTAACAGTCAACCTTTTAGAGCTTCAAAGGTAATAACCAGCACACTGCAGCACATGTGCCTGGGTTCCCACCATTGCCATAGAGTATAAAAAAGTAAGGACACGCTAATATACAACATCTCAGGATAGAAAAGATATCAGACTCAAATATATACATACATTATATATATATATATATATATATATATATATATATATATATATATATATATATATACACACACACATACACACATATATATGTATGTATAGCTGGGGATGGAGCTCAATGGTACCGGCACCTGCCTGGCAAATGCAAAATCCTGAATTCGATCTTTGGCACTGAAAAAACCATAATTATGTGTGTGTGTGTGTGTGTGTGTGTGTGTGTGTGTACACACGCACTTAAAAAGAACTTTTACCATAAACAGTGGATCTCACTGGATGATAAGATTATATGCAGTTTCTATTTTCACAATAAACACTTAAAGATATGTAACATGATAAAGCAGAAAAGTTTACCACTGAAGTTTAAATGGTAAGTTGTGTTTATTTGTCTCTCTTCTCAGACTGAACTCCTGCTATCCTGATAACTAAACGTACCAGAAAGGCTGCTATGTACGTAGTTCCATACGATTTGTAGCCATCACAGCAAAGCCAAGAAAGGAACACTAATGTACACAGATACTCTGCAAGTGAGAATGGACTCGCTGACTCTACACCTTAAACTCCTCTTTCCTCATCATTCAGCTTCTTCAGTTAATGAGCCTTTCTATATTGGCCTAAACACACAAAATCAGCTATATTTTCATTTGGTAAGGATATCAGAAGTGGAAAACTAAAGAAAAACAGAATTTATAAAGCCACTGTTCACTTTCTCAAAAGGTCACTAAGTTATACTTGTTTCTTAATAATAATGCATACATAATATTTAAAAATATACAAGTGATGTCAACTGGTATAGATTCACACAAATGTAAGCATTTGGAAAATACCAATTTGAAAGCCATTTTTAATATTTAATTAAACAAATATCATTTAGGAGAAATCAAGGACACTTCAGAATACCTCAAACAAGCCACCATTCTCCTCACAATTCTCATGGCAAAGCCAAAGGACCAGGGGTGCCACATACTCTGGCTTCAGGGCTTGAACAAGATCTGAAAGAAATGCAAAAAAATAAGAATAATATGTACATGTTTCCTCAATCATTTGACTTTCTTAAAATGTCTTACTTATATTGATTATTGAGATATTTTTTAAATTAGAATGGAATTAAAAACATGTATGTAGACTAATATCTAGGCTTTCAGAAGTTTCATTACAACTGAGACACACCCAAAGCACCTTCTGGCTTCTAACATCATAGGCACTAGGTTTACCTTCTACAACAGGTAACATACAATGCACAACAAATAAGAGTTACAGCTGCCTAGGCAGACTGAGTTCCTAAGAAGCTGAGAGACCATTCACTTCCAGGGCTGATCCTCTCCGAGCTATTTAATGAGACTGAAAAACTACAAAACATCTGTGACAACTGCAAGGGCAGTCAAAGCTGAGAGGCACCTAACCATCTCAAACAAGTAACAAAGTCTGCTTTGCTGCTGCGTATCTTCCATGACCAGGTGAGCGGAGCAGAATGGCACTCCACGAGTCACGAAGACCTGGATCTTAGTGCTGCCCTGCGATGTAGGCAACGCAGGAACCTGTGCACACAATTCACCTGCCTTGACTTTGGTTCTCATCGGTAAGCTAGTAGTCAAAATGCTTTCCCCATCTATTTCATCAAGTTGTCCCAAGCCTCAAATATGATATGATGGTACAGTATTTTATAACAGCTAATATCCTCTACACCACTCCATAACCTTAACTAAGGAGTCAAATAAGTGTGAACAGTTGTGACAGGATGGTATGGTTTTATATTAACATGGTAAAGTCACAGAGATTTAAAAGAGCAGCTCCATTTCTTCCCTGAGCAGCTTATGAGTCTCATTTAAATAAACAGCCCAACACCACACAATCTCCACTCTCTGCTACTGCAGAGGTAAAACCAAGGAAGCTTTAAACAGGCTCAAACCATATCACACAACACTCAGTCTTTAGAAGTTTCATCTCAAAACATTAATTGTCTTCTAATCTCCCACATACCAGTTTGCAGAACTGAATATTAAAGAATAATTATATGAGGGCTGGGGATTTAACTCAGTGGTTCCGGCACCTGTCTTGCAAGTGCTAGGACCCAGGTTCAATCCTCAGTAATCACATTCAATACTGGGCATGGAGACTCACACCCAGCAGCAATCAGTACCACATACCACAGTGCCGGGCATAGTGGCTCACGCCTGTAATCCCAGCACTCAGGAGGCACAGGCAGGAGGATTGCTGTGATGTGAGTTTGAGGATGAGCTCAGGGCCAGCCTGAACTACAAAGCAAGACCCTGTCTCAAAAAAAAAGAATAATTATATGAATGGATTTAGATATACAAGTCGACCAACTTCGCAATGAATGCAAAATAAATACATTTATAAAATCCAACTGAGAATCCATTACTATAAATGAGAAAAAAAGAACAAAACTAACTACATAGGAAAAATACTCCTGCTTTATACCTTATTTCACATATTATCACTAATTTTATAGGCAAATACTCTTGCTTTTCAGTTCTTTCTCAAACTGCTAGTTCAGACATCATTTATTACACTCAATTTTACAAACAAAAAACTGAGGCTCACGAGAGCAAATAAAATGTCTGGGAAGTCGTATAGCTAGTATGATAAATGAAATCAAAATCAAACTGAGGCTTATTTACTCAACCCAGTGTTTCTTCTACATATCAGATAACACAATTATTTAGCTTCACTTTGAGTCAGAACTCTGACAGATACTTTGTTCTGCTGCCAGAAATGAGACTGCTTTAAGCCTTACTGAGATACAGGAAGAGTGTTGGTCAAAAAGAAACAAAACCTGTCTTAACCACCACCCTGCAGGGAAGGCAAGGTTGCCCTGAAATAGATCCACGTAACAATATCGAGAAAATACCTACGACGTAGGCCAGTATCAAGGTGGGGTCCCTAGCCTCACATCTCTACCCTGAACCTCATCTCTCAAGGATATCAAAACATATCAAGCTGGTTATACTTCCTGGTTATCAGCATTAGCAAAGACAAATTCTCTCTGACAAAAACAATGCCAACTTAAAACACAGAACAAACACAGAATAAGACCAAATACAGTTCATGACTAAAAAATCACCAAGCAACCCGAAGGAAAAATGCCATGAGTAAAAGTCAAAAGAAACCACAAATTCATACTATCACAAAACAAGAGACATTGTGATTTAAAAGTACATTGTATAAAAAAACCATTCAGAAAATAAAATGCCAAGTTCTAAAATGAGTATTAGTTCAAATGTGAGAAGTAACTGGTATCATAAATATTTACATTCTACAAAGTAGCTAATTACAGTTATCAATTTTGTACCATCTTACAAAAGCTTCTTTTGAAGTATTACAGAAAGATATTTTCCAGAAATATGTAAAGTCCAATAGTCAAGTATTCTACTACATAACTAAATAAGCACAGGCTCTCAATCACACATTTCAAGTTTTAAATTTAATATTTTCAAAAAGTTGGAAGATTTCTACTATCAATTTCAAAACTTCCTGTAAAACTTCGGTGACCAAAGCATCATGACACTGCTTTAAAAACAGGCAGGAACATCATTAGGACAGAATAGTTCTCAGGAGAGCCACACATAGGTCAGTTTTGCACAAAAGCATGAGGCAATTCAAACTGAGAAAGAGAAATAGTTTGCAGGACACATGAAATAGTTTCTTCAATAAATAAATGCATTTTTTAAAAAGATGAACTGTTTGTATCAAAGAATAGTTATGAAACAATAACAAAATACCTATATCCTAAGTATAATACACCAACCAACTCTAAAAAGATATCTTTTAAAAAAAATTAGGTAACATAATACAAATTTGCTATTAAGTAATTTCACGTGATTCTGTTTGACTTGATAATGTTACTGTGGTGACGAGATCTGTATCTATTCAAAGATGCATTCCATGTTTAGGAGATGTGCTATAATGTCTAGGGTTTGCTTTGAAACACTGCAGGAAAAGAAAATGAGAAAATGCCCAAAACAAAAAAACTGTCTAATTGTCTGCTAAAGCTTAATTGCTCTTAACTGCTCTTAATCTATGTTATAAAGTTACACAAAGAACTTTAAAAAAAAAAATCATTATCCAGCTGACATAGTTCAGTGTAGTTTGCCTAGTGTCCCTAAGGCCCTTCATTTGATCCCACTGTCAAAAAAATGTACAATCATAAAGTATTCATTATGGTACATGAACAAGATAAAATATAATGCAACTATTTTAAAAATCTAGACTATTTTATTAAATTGGAAAACACATAAGGGAAAAACAGACTTCTAGTTTCTAACCCAACATATAAAATTTGTTAGTTATTACCTCCATCCTTAACCCAAGAAAAAACTGAACAAGCTAAAAATTGACCACTTTGTTTAGTTTCACCAGAGAACTGAAGCCACAAAGCAAACCACCCGGAAAACTGGAGAAATGCAAACTCAGGAGGTTTCTCCAAATGGTCTATTGAGGAAAAAGCCTCATGAAGGAACCCAACAAGAATATTTAAACAGTAACTAGCAAACTGCTAGAGGCTGGATGTGAATTAGCTTGATCTTAGAGGAGCATGGTCTGAGACACTTTCCTCAGTTTTATTTCCAAAAGCTCCACCAGTCTGTCATAATAAACATCAGAGAGAAGTCTCCTCATACTTTGGACAGAAGAACAGGAAAATAAATTACTGTAAAATGTGCCCAAAGCACTCTGTTCTATTTAACAGTCCTGCCCTCAAGAGAAATCACCAGAGCCTCAAAGGAGCTAGGACAAGAACAATTAGACAACCAAAACCCCTGAAGTCTTCCTATCACAAATAAAACCCAGGGGAAAATGGTAAGAATCTTTTCTGAAGGTCCTGAGGTAGGACTGTGACCCATTTTTAAAAAGGTATGTTAGTCATAAAATTATAGAACATTTTCCTTCCCAAACCTCACAGTCACATCAACAGAGCTCCACCACAGTAACAGCAGAAAGATTTTCAAGACAAAAATTCTACTTAACAAGGGGCTTCTCAGGAAACCAAAAGTAATGGGAAACAGGAAAGAAACCGAAGCCTCTGATACGTATAGTTAAAGCAAATAATAAATACAACCAAACTCCTAATGAGATAAACAGAAACCAAAAGCAAGGAGAAAATCTGGAGAAGAGCCAAAGGGGAAAACACCTGACCAACATACAGAGCAGCTCATACAAAGCAGGAAGTCCTGTTGGACCACTTCACATGCTGAACATGAAGAAACGTATGTAAAGTGAAATGACCCTTCAAACATAAATTTATGTGCCAGATTTTAGTATCCTTGAGCCTATGCAAGTGCCAAAGTGTTTTAAAGGGACATAATTTACCTACATAAAGGATCAGTCCTGAGAGACTGCTAGTGGTTTTTGTGGGTGTGAAACAAGTGGTGAGAACGTGAACTGGCTCCTCTCAGTATGGTATGAAAATGCTGTCTACTTCCTTTATCAGGTCGTGCTCACAGCCTGATTTTACATACTTGTATCTATCAATTCAAACACAGGTACTCTAAAAAGTAAAGGAGATTAAAACAACAGAGAGACAAGCACATATTAAGAAAAAGAAATATTTGCAAAACATATCTAATAAAGGACTTATTCCAAAATAAAAAACCTGAAAACTCAAAAAAAAAAGCCCATTTTAAAAACGAGCAAAAGATCTGAACAAACCCAAAGAAGATAAATCAATGAAAATCAAGCACAGGAAACATGCCCAGCACTGTGTGTTATTTGAGAGTTTCAAGTTAAAATAGAACGCCACTACACACCTATCAGAGACTAAAATTTAAAAGGCTGACAACCAATGCTGGCATGATGCAGCCCAACAAGAACTGCTCTAAAACAAATATGATTTGTAAATAATATTATAAAACAGTAAGAATGCTACTACTTTATCTTATTTAAAAAAATATTATGTATTGTATCTATCTGTGCAGAAAAAAACAATGACTCAAAGGCTGAAACAGGAAGACCCTAAGTTTGAATAGTTTGTGAAACTTAGCAACTCAACAAGACCCTTCTCAAAACTACAAAGGGCTCAGGATGTGGAGGTAGCTCCAGGCAAAGATTCCCTGTATAGCTTTGGGGAGGGACTTCTATGTGGTACAATTACAGGTAATCTTTCATCTTTTTTGTACTTTTTAAATTTTCAACAATGAACACAAGTAACACAAAATGCTATTAAAACTGGAAAGAAAAAATTTTAAAGCTTTCCAAAAATTAAATAGTTTTGGAAAGGTCCTGACGCACATTTGTAACAGCACTAACTTACCTTGTGGAAGAACTGTCTCAGTCAGCCGAGACCCCGCAGTGGGAGCAATGGTGTTACAATGAATGTTGTTTTTCCTGCCTTCGACTGCAAGAGTGTTTGCAAGTCCCAGAAGACCCAGCTTTGCAGCACTGTAGTTCGCCTGGCCAAAGTTGCCATATATTCCTGCAGCTGATGAAGTCATAATGATCCTGACAGGAAAACAAATCTGTCAAAATCAACTCTGCTGTATCTTACTAATGGAGCCATCATCTGGGTACTGCAGCATCTGTCAAAATTAACTCTGTGCACTGCCACTGGCTTCTCAGTCATAATTCATATATATAAAACAATACTTATATAAAAGAAGTAATCTCCCAAAGTTTAACTATTAGATCTAACTATTCAAAAAGAGTCCTTGATCACAGCCAAAGGAACACAAGTACAATAATATATTCATTATCTTTCAAAAATAATATTATCTTTCAAAAATAATATTTATATGCATAAAGTAAACTAGCAATATATGTTGCAAGTTTAGCAAAAAATATTAGATCAAGTAGTTTGGGTTCCTTCGTCCTCACCACCTTCACCCCACTCCTTCTGCTTAATATTAAATTCACCAATAAAACAATGCCATTCTATAATGTGACCTCATTCTACTTAGACCAAATAAAATAAATTGTGTGACTTATTTTCAAAAAACATCAAGATCAAACAAAAACTAGAAGTCATCAGTGAGAGGCATTACAAACAGCTGACCTCTGAAGGTGCACCTGGACCCTACAAAGAAAGGAGCAACCCTGACAGCAGATGGCACTGCTGTCTGTGGAGTGAGCCCAGTGTCACTGCCACTCTGAGTTACCCAAGAAGGACCAGAGCAGGGTGTAAGACTAACACATTCCAACCAGTATCACTCAGCAGGAAATAGCCATTTATCTCTCCCTGGCTGATCACTAGACACACAAAATTATGCTTTGTTAGAGAATATCATACACCTGAGTCTTCCATCTTCTACTAAAATGTCCCCCCAAAAGGAAAATCATTAATAATGAAAAGTAAGAGGTAAGAAAAATACACAAAGCTATCTATCTCAGCAAATCTATGACAGCAACTTTTACTGGGGTCGGGTATGGGGGATTGAACTTAGGACCATAAGCTTGCCAGGAAAGTGCAGTGCCACTGAGCTATATCTCCAGCCCTCAATGACAGCAACCTAATGAGTGAGCCAAAACTACATCTTAAAAGCATATATATATGTGGAACAGGGAGCTGTAGGGATGGCAGGGGAAGGGGAAAAATGAGAATCAAGAAGTGTCATGTACTGGTACAAATCCTCAGTGTTGATTGAATGTGATCATAATGTATGTATAAAATGTACCAATAAAGTCAATTTCTTAAAATAAATGAAGATATTGTTCTCAATACCAAGCAATCATTTAATAATGATCATATAATCTTTTCTTTACAGACACATAGACAAATACATCAGCAGTTCTCTTCAACAGCTGTGTGAAACTCTACCTTCCGTAATTCTGTGTCTTCATATGACTCCATGCTGCCCGGGTCACTTGAAATGAGCCTCGTAAATGGACTCTGTGGATTATATCTAAAACAAGCAGTTGTTTTCATTAGTAGATAAGCAATGGTTTACCTATTCGAAGATGTTCACTCTATGCATAGCACAAAATCAGCCAACACTAATCCGAGGGTTCACTCTTGCTTCTGTTGTAGATTTGCTGGCTACACATCACCGGTTCACACTTACAACAGTTAGCTCTCTCTGTAATTTACAAAATTACTGCCTCCATACCCATCTAATATGGGGCCACCTTTAATGCTTATTTATGTAAAAATCTGCTGATACAGATACGCAGAACTGAAAATGTACACTGGCAATCAACACTAGTATTAAAGCATAATCATAAATCACATATCTTACCATCAAGAAATAGTTACACAATATTCGCCATACCTCTACTTCTTGCAAGTTTACAAATGAGTTGGAATGAGGATGAATAAGAAAATGATGGCAAAAAAGGAAAAGCCAGAAACAAAGATTAGGTATGTAGTGAGGGTACAGAATTGAAGGGAGGACAGGAAAATGGGAAAAAATAAGAATCAAGGTACATTATGTATAAGAACAAATTGCCAATGAGAACTGTGATTATAATGTATTCCTAAAATGTACCAATAAACTCAATATACTAAAAAATAAATTTAAAAATGCACAAAAGGCAACACTGAGAGAAGCCTGTTTTCAGAAATGTCATTCTCATGAACACTTAGGGAATACTGCTCAGACAGTGAACTCTATAGATTTAATGTATCTTTAAATTGTCAACTTTTTAACCACTCTTAAGTATTCTGTTTCAATGTGGGACTTCAATAAATATCATGTGGTTATTAGAAGAAAGTTACCATGAAAACCAGAGGTAAAAAATAAAACAAAGGGCAGTCAGGTGCATGGACTCAGGGGATGTAGTCAAAATAAGGGCGTAGGCCCTCACAGA
>PVIR01037684.1:0-14982 GCA_004026965.1 Petromus typicus | reverse complement strand
GAGAGCCAGGACTGGTGCTGTGGCATCTGGAGGGGGCTCCTGGGAAGCCAGAGCTAGCCCCACATTGAATGGCTGGTTCCACAGGCCCTCTTGCTCCGATGTGAGGGGGCCTCCTATTTCTTACTTCACCAGCCATCTGCAGCTTGCAGAGACTGGGAAGGGAGGGGAGGGAGCTTCCTGTGGCCTGGTCAGGATAAGCTGTAGCACACTCTTCCTTTCTGTCTCTGACATCCACATGCTTCTGTGTGGACCTCACACAGGACTCTGCCACATTGGATCCAGCCGTGCCCTCTATTAGTTCTGAAGAAAAAGACCCCTGATGTGAAAAGGCTGAGTGGGGGCTGGGAGGGGGCACTGGGGAGCAGATTCCAACTTTCTCAGTCATGCAACACCTGTTCCCTGGAGTGTGACACTTACTTGGATGGCAGGGTGGCCTCAGAGGTGTGGATGCCAGGGGAAGCCCACACTCAGAGTCAGTGATGGACTGGGAGTCTCTGGGGGTGGATGGGAGTCAGGGCTGGATGATAGCGGCTCTTCATGGACCCGGGCAAGCAGGACTTGCTTGGAACACAAATGCCCAGCACTGAGAAGCCCTGGGACTTTCAGGAATTTGCCACCCTCACCCGGGAGCTGAGCATGTGTCGGGAACAGCTTCTAGAGCGGGAAGAAGAGATATCAGAGCTGAAAGCGGAACGGAACAACACAAGGGTAAGTGGAGATGACCAGATTGTATGCGTGTGTATGTGTGCGCGTGTGTCTGTGTGTGTGTGTATGTCTGCATGCACATGTGTGTCCGCACCTCCATCATAGAAGTAGGCAGGGCTGGGCCTCAGCCTGATCCTGACCTCACATCTCGGTCCCAGAAATCACCAGTGCTCGGCTTTTCCCCTGTAGTTCTGGATCAGGGTCCTGGGGAGAGGGCAGGGCAGTTGAACTGGGCAGGTGTCTAATTTGGGGACAAGGATTCACCCCATGGAGGACATTCAACAGTGTGACGCTGGTAGGGCTGTATTCAGGTCTCCTGGGGGACCCTACGGGCCCGGTCCGTGGCTCCCAAGGTGATTACTCACAGCTGTCCCCCTGGCCTGCACTGCTCCCCGCCAGCTGCTCCTGGAACATCTGGAGTGCCTGGTGTCCCGGCACGAGCGGTCCCTGCGGATGACAGTGGTGAAGCGCCAGGCTCAGTCCCCTTCAGGGGTCTCCAGTGAGGTGGAAGTGTTAAAGGCCCTCAAGTCACTGTTTGAGCACCACAAGGCCCTGGATGAGAAGGTATCTGCCTGGCCGTGCTCTCTCCCTGTCCCTTTTCTGCATAAATTATTTAGAAAAAACTGTCTTCTTGCTTTGGGACTGGTCCCTCCCTCCACTGGCCTAATTTCACATCCTTCTAGGGTCCCTCCTGGGACCTTGCCTTTGGGAGGTCCTCCCATCCCCTCATATTTGACAGCAGTAGACGAAGTCCAGACTCTCCAGCCTGAATTCAAGAGGGCCCCTCTCTCCACCTCTCTTTACCTTGGGCAGGTACGAGAGCGGCTCCGGGCAGCACTGGAGCGAGTGACCACCTTGGAGGAGCAGCTGGCAGGAGCCCACCAGCAGGTAGGTGTCTTGCTCACACCAGTCCGCACACCGCTGCTCCTGGAACCCCGGAGAGGTCACCCCCAGCTCTGTGAGTTCCTCACAGATTTCTCCCAGCAGTGGCTCCAAGCTTTGGGCCAGGCACTTCTTTCCAGGACCCAGGGGTGAGGAAGGGTCTGGAGGTCCAGGAAATTCTTTTTTGACTCAGTGTGCTGGGTGCTGTGCCTGGCAGGTGTCTGCCCTGCAGCAGGGGGCAGGGGTTCGAGATGGAGTGACAGAAGAGGAGGGGACGGTGGAGCTGGGACCAAAACGTCTATGGAAGGTGGGTAATGGGGTGCAGCGTAGTGGGAATCTCTATTCCCCAAGGCAAGAGTGGGAAACCTTGCATGCCTGAGCTTAGTACAGTCACTGCTTGAATTAAATATGGGGCTTGCTGCAATATGGCCACTTCTCAATCCTTGTCTGCACCCCATCTGCTAAGAAATGTATCGATTTTGATTTTGTGTCAGGTACACATGGTCGCTCATGGGGGCCTTCTGCCTTTGTACGTCAGCAACGGCAAGAGCCCTCCATGCTGGCTTCTTTGTCCCCCTAATTTGTCCTTTCTGGGTCACGAGTGCCTGAGTGACATAGCAAGTACAGGCAGAAACTATTGTTTTCAAAGAAATACTTCGGAGAGTGTGGGTGTTTGGTCCTTATCAGAAATAAACTCTCTGGGGCTGGAGAAAGGAAGGTGGACCATTGTGTGCCTGCTGGGAGTGATCTGCTGCGGGCGTGGGGTCCGTCCTGCCACCTTCCCAGGGTGGGTTCCCGGGGCCCATGGCTGACTGATGGCTCCCTATCCCTGGAGGAGGACGTGGGCCGGGCAGAGGAGCTACAGGAGCTCCTAGAGAAGCAGAACTTTGAGCTGAGCCAGGCCCGAGAGCGACTGGTCACCCTGACAGCAACCGTGACAGAACTTGAAGAAGACCTGGGCACAGCCCGCCGGGACCTTATTAAGTCAGAGGAGCTGAGCAGCAAGCACCAGCGGGACCTCCGTGAGGTAAAGGAGGCCCGCCGCTGCCTTCAGTTCCCTCGTCCTGTGGGTGCAGGTGCTTGGCGCTCAGGAGGGGAGGACGGAGGTCCACAGGCTGCGAGCGTGAGACTGAAAACTCAGAGTCCAGTGTGGGAGGAGCGATGTGACGGTAGGGCCATGGCAGACACCACGAGGGAAGCGTTGATCACACCCCGTCCTCATGTTGGAGGGGAGGTCGAGGAGCAGGGGCAGGGCAAGGCTGGCGACCTTTCCTCCCCTCCCCTCTGCTCCCACCTAGGCTCTGGCCCAGAAAGAGGACATGGAGGAGAGAATAACCACGCTGGAGAAACGCTATCTGGCTGCTCAGCGTGAGGCCACATCCATCCATGACCTTAATGACAAACTGGAGAATGAGCTGGCCAACAAGGAGTCCCTCCACCGCCAGGTGACTGCTTGGAGAGGGCAGGGACTGCACCTGACACCACAGGTCATGCTGATTTTTGTCAGAACCACCTCTTGGTGGCCCTGGAATCCCTGGGTTCCTGCAGATCTCCTTGGTAAAGAAGTCAAGAACCAAGCTTGTCCCTCACTACTTCTGACCTGTCGCCTGTTGTCCACTGTGCTCTCTCGATCACTTCTCCACCTCTGCATTGCTAGTGCGAGGAGAAGGCCCGACACCTTCAGGAGCTGCTGGAGGTGGCCGAGCAGAAGCTGCAGCAGACGATGCGCAAGGCAGAGACCCTGCCAGAGGTGGAGGCAGAGCTGGCCCAGAGAATCGCTGCCCTCACCAAGGCGAGTGGACCAGGGCCTGGGATCTGCCCCTGTGCCCCACGGCCTGAGCTCTTTGGAGCCAAGCAGAGCATGGGGAGTCGGCCTTAGTGTCCACTAGAGTCTGTTTTTGTGACACATTGGGAGGTGCCTGGGGCCGAGAGCCAGAGAACTGCTTTCCACCGAAACACACTTCCTGGGTCGGTCAGTGGGAAGAGCAGTCATCGCAGGGTGTGAGTCTCATTGAGAGGAGGGTTAAAAATACTTCAAGGAGAAGAGATTCCCCTGATGCAGAGTATTTGTATTATCATCTACACCAATAGAATTGAGACTTCTTTCTCCTTGGGGCTGGAGCGGAAGGATTAGAGTCTTTAGCAACTGAAGCATGCTAGATCCTTGGGCCACCTGTAGTAGGTTGGAGGCTGCAGCTTGATGGTGAATATGGGGGAATATCATTTTACTTAATGAAGTGGTAATTTTATAGAGTAGTAACTTCTAAGAGGCTGCAAGTGGAAAACACATAGGTTTTAGAAGAGTTAGATAACCGTGTGGACTCAGACTCACTGAGGGTTAATCAAAAGAATTCAGGCCCCCTTTCAGCTGGATAGAGGCTCTGTGGGGTGGATTGTAATATATGAGGCGGCCCATAACCATAACCAGGAATAGAAGGAAACTAGTGCTTAGAAGCACCAGGCTTGGAGCCTCTGAAGGAGAAAGGTGAGCCAGCGTGCTGGTGTGGCACCTTGGGTGCCTGACTGCGCTGCAGCAGACCCGGGACCAAGTCTGCTTTGCCATTGGCTGGGAAAAGTCATTGACCTTGGAAAAGTCACCCTGTAAATGGATGGAGGTGTTCTTATCTCCATGATGGTAGACTTGGCCTTCAAGGTCTCTTGAGTCTATCTGGCCAGTCCTAGAAATTGAGGGCAGGGTTTAAATTTACAGCAAAGGATGTTATGTTTGGGTTTGGGGCAGAAACTGATGAGAAAGGATGGGCTGAATTGATTAATATGTTCAAGTGAGTCATAGCAGGAGAATTTTAAGGACAGATTTCCTGACCGAGATGAGTGATATTCTAGAATATCTTGTCAGCAGGAACAACAGGGCCTTAATCTCTGGAGACGATGAATGGCAAGATATAGAAAGCAGGGGCTGGAGTTGCTGGCCCCTGAGCTTGGATCACCAAGACAGTACGAGGGCCGGTGGGGTATGGGGCGGAGATAAGGGAAACAGCGATCTCCAGGATGCACTGAGCCAGCCCTGCCCCTAGGCTGAAGAACGGCACGGAAACATTGAGGAACATCTACGGCAGCTGGAAGGGCAGCTGGAGGAGAAGAACCAGGAGCTGGCAAGGGTGAGAGCAGCAGGCTTCTAGGCCGGTCTGTTGGGAGGGTGTGGGGTGAGCAGAGGAAGGGCCTGGCTAGAGAGCGAGCCGCACAGGGACACGGAGGAGGCTGCGGGGTGGGTAGGAGGAAGCCGGAGAGCTGGAGAGGGGCTCCCCGAGGGCCAGACAGGCTCAGGCAGTGAGGGCAGAGCCCCAGCGAAGTGAGGGGGTCCCAAGGAAGGTGGCGACAAAGCTCTGAGGTGGCTTGGTGCAAGGTAGGCGGGCTGTGCAGGTGCGCCAGCGGGAGAAGATGAACGAGGACCACAACAAGCGGCTGTCTGACACCGTGGACCGGCTGCTTAGCGAGTCAAACGAGCGCCTGCAGCTGCACCTCAAAGAGCGCATGGCCGCCCTAGAAGAGAAGGTGCGGTGGGTGGGGCGGGGCCGGAGGAGGGGTTGGGATGTGATAGGTCAGTCAGGGTAGTCAGGGTGGGACGGGGAGGCGGGGCCTGAGCGGGGCGGGGCTTGAAGCCAGGGGAGAGCGGGGTGGGAGGCCTGCAGAGATGCGCTTGGAGAGCAAGCCCCGGGAGTGCTCCCCGCTGGGAAGAGTAGGGGAACTGGCTGGTGAGGGTCTGACTCACAGCTGTTCTCCCCCAGAACACGCTGATCCAGGAGCTGGAAAGCTCCCAGCGCCAAATTGAGGAGCAGCATCACCACAAGGTACCCATCCCTGGCCTCGCCGCCCACCCTGGAGGGCCCGGGGCGCGCGGTGAGGAAAGGACACGTGGCCTCTTTTCTTTCACTTGCTCAAACACAGCACTGCGTTGGCCTTGGTGTCAGGCCACGCACATGAGTTACTAAATCATGCTTCACAACACCCCAACACAGTAGAAGCATGGCTTCCCAGACTAGAAGAATATATTGAGACTCAGCCCTGGGCCTGAGTGGCCTCAAACCCTGTTGAGGCAGAGATCAGCGATTCAGGAGGATGTGCCATCGCCCCGCATCAGCTTGCATGGGACGGTGCTGGGTCTGTGCAGCCGCCCTCACCTGCCAGGCTTCTGTGGAGTGGGGAGGGTCAGCAGCATGTCCAGCAGAGGCCTAGCCTAGGCAGAACCTGCCTGGCCCAGTCGGTGCCTCATCTGAGTGGCCTGGTCTGGGTCTTTGTAGGGACTTCTTTTGCTTCTCTCCAACTCAGCTGTCCTTTTTGACACTTTGATTCCCACTTTCCTCTCTCTGCCCCTTCCCGGCCCCACCGCACCCTGGGTCTGCCTGGCACAGGGCCGTCTGTCTGAGGAGATCGAGAAGCTACGCCAAGAAGTGGATCAGCTGAAGAGTCGAGGGGGGCCGTTTGTGGATGGCATCTACTCCAGGTACCCGAGCACAGGGGGTGAATGTGTGAGGAGGAGTCCTGCATGGACCCCCAGGGAGGAGACTTAACCCCACTGAAGGTTGCCCAGGCCTCTGGGTCCTGCTCCTATTCAGGGTGGGACACTGAAGCTCATCGGGTTGGTCAGCTGGGCAGTTAAGAAGGGAGCACCTGTGCCGAGGATGCTGGGAGGCAGGAAGTCAGAGGTGCTGCTTCCTCGTTGCTAAGCTGCCCGTGTCCTTGACAAGGGCGTACCCTCAAGGTGTCCCACACAGCCCGTGGGTGGAATGTACGCATTCTAGTTTCTCTTGACACCATCTTTAGGACCACTCCCTGATAGTGAAGGGTCATCTGAGTTTGGATGGGAAAAAGTGGGCAGAAAGCAGTGAGAGAGACGGAACCGAAGCAAGGAAACTCTCCTTACCGTTGTAAGCTGAGATACCACGATGCTTGTACAGTTCTGGCGTCCCTTTACCCGAAAGCAGTATAGGAGACAGAGAATGGACTTTTCACGCATGCTGTACAGACTCTGAACTTTTCTCCACATTTTGTAAAGCAGTTGGCATTGAACTCAGATCTCAAGCCTTCCCTCCTTTGGCAGCCCAGAGAGGGAGGGTGAAGATGAGTTAGTGCCACCCACGGTGCGGGGCTCCTGGCTGTTTTCTTTCCAAACAGAAGCCTCTTAGATTAGAACTTCGGTGGTTTTCATCAGTCAGAGCTCATGTTATATTAGAGAAATGGCGATCTGTTACTGTGAAGAAAGGTTAAAGGAAATAGGTATGTGTGGAGATGAGGGAACAACTTCTGTATTGCCCACACACCCTCTTAAGAAAAGAAACTGGTGGGGTGTATGTAGGGTGGCAGAGACTCAAGTGTCATCTTCAAGTTCACCAGGAACTACTATAGCGTTGTAGGAATATAAGGAGAAGCAAAGAGCACAGCCATATAATTATAGCTGAGATCCCACTTTTCCCTTTCTGTAGGTGACCAAAAGAGTCATTTAATAAGACCTGTTGCAGAATATTCCAAGCCACTTACCACCATATGCTTTCCTTACTTGTTGAGAATTCTTAGCTTTGACTGTGCACCCACCGGACCCATCACTGAGTTGGGGCTGAGTTGCACTGGAAAAGAGGGGCTCACCTAGGCCCCAGCTGAGAAAGCACAGGGAAGAAGCATCACAGGGAACCTTCTGGCCTCCCTTGGGACTGTTAATAGCTACCACGATAAAATCAAAGTGGTTTCTCTATCCTTTGCCTCAGATGTGGAATTGGGGGGCCCCCAAAGCTTCTTAAGGATGTAGAGGGGTAAACTGGGTGGAATTTTAGCTAGATTAGGAACTCAGTCTAGATTTTCAGAAGACCCAAGGAAAGTTTCTGGGGGAAAAGATCAGGAAACAAAGGCCTAGAAAGTTAACAGAACTTTCAGAGCCCCTGCAGTGCCAGAGCCACCTGTGCTTGGCAGAAGCTAGAGAACCTCCACTAGGGTACCTGAAGGAGAGGTTAACTTTTTAAAAGTGTAATAAACCACAAGAAGACTCCACTTATTCTGAAGGGAAAGCTGCTTCCTAGAACTTTCTCCCTAGGTGATTCTGACCCTGGAGCAGCAGAGCAGATGTCTAATCTGGTGCTTGCCTGACAGCTCTATAAACACGTGTGACAGCTGTGTGTCCAGTTGGACTCCCCTTCTCCCTGCTGAAGATCCCTGACTCGGGTCCAGGGGGTGCCGGCTGGGGCTCTTGGTCCTCAGGACCTGTCCTTTCTGCTGCCACCCTTTCAAGGTCACAGATGGGCAGTGCAGCAGATGTACGCTTCTCCTTGAGCTCTACTGCCCACGCGGCCCCAGGTCTGCACCGCCGCTACTCGGCCCTGAGGGAAGAATCGGCCAAGGTGAGGGGTGGAGTGTGAGAGTGACGGAGTCTCCACAGGGAGCTTAGGGTCAGTCAGCCGTGTGCCTGGCTCCGGTTACACAGACGACTGGCATGTGGCGCAAACCCTCCCCCATGTCCAGGACAGCTGCAGCCCTAGGGCTCGGGCCATTGTCAGCTGCAACAGCTGTGCCCCCCCTGCCTTGGCCTCCTGGTGGGCAGGAGGCAGGGGCTGGAAGGCAGCCAGCCAGGCCCCGAGGCCCCACTGAAGCGTGTGAGCGTGTGCCTGGGTGTGCGGGCGTGCGTTTCTGGTGGCCGGGGAGGGGCTGCGGGGCCAAGATACAATTGGCAAGCTTCCTGGACAACGGTTGTGATTTATAGTGGGGAAAGGGAGGGATGGCAGGTTACCTGGCTCTGGGGATGGCACCTGGAGTTGTCTGAGGAGCAGCTGTGGCCTCACCCGATTTGATTTGGCCCAGGGAGATTGGGGGAAGTGAGGAAAGATAAAGCACAGAAAATGGCTGACTACCTTTTCAGGAGAAGTCTGATTCCTGTCTGGACTGCTGACTGTCAATTTGTCCATAGCCAGGTCCTCTGTGTGCTCGGCGGCACTCGCAGATACAGACAGAGAAGGGGCTCTAGTCAGATGGGGGGAGCGTCGTCAGTCCTGGGGAAGCCGCCGTTTGATCAGCCTTGTCCCTCTCTCGGTCCTCTTCTGTTCTGTTATAAAAATGCAGTAGCTGCCTAGGAGCTCAGACTGAACTGACAAGAGCTAGAGCAGAAACCTCAGGGAGACCTGGGGGCGCGGGTCAGAGAGACTGCACGCCCACTGCTTTTATTTCACCTACTTTCTGGCTTTCTCAGCCCCTTCCTGTGTTTTCTCTTCTTTGGGACCATTGTCTGCTGAAGGAGTTTGTAAGATGATTTTGGAAAAGCCACTACCTCTCTTTAATGTGCTCAAACTCTAGGAGACAGAGTCATGTGTGCTGGGTCTGGCCTTGGTCCTGGACCTAGTCATCTTTTGTGGATCTATGTACCCAGAGACCAAGAGCGTGTTTACAGTGTCCTTGTGCTGAGAGGGGCACTGCATTTCCTGGCTCGTCTCACCACTCCCCACAGGGTGGCACTATTGCGGTCCCTGTTTCACACATGAAAAAAATGAGGCATAGAGAGGTTAAGCAACTTTCCCCCATTGTACAGCTAGTATTTGGTGAAGCTGAGATTCAAACCAAGGCAGTCTTCGTGCAATCTGTTCTTATCACTCAGTTCGGTAACTCCTGGAGGGGGCTGGAGGAGTGCTTCCCAGACTGCTGTGTAAACAGATCCCCTGGGGCCAGGGATTGATTCAGTGGGCCTGCTTGTCCAACCAGCTCTGGGGAGATGCAGGGCTGCCCAGCAGAGGTGGGGGCTCTTGCTCTTCTCTGCTGTCGGGGTATCTGACTGCTGCTCCTCTATCCTCCTCTGCCAAGGACTGGGAGCCATCTCCCCTGCCGGGCATGCTGGCCCCCAAGGCCACCGCTACCTTTGACAGCGACCCTGACATCTCTGACGTGGATGAGGATGAGCCGGGGGGTCTTGTGGGCTCTGTCGATGTTGTCTCCCCCAGCGGCCACTCAGATGCCCAGACTCTGGCCGTGATGCTGCAGGAACAGCTGGACGCCATCAATGAGGAGATCAGGTTGGGGTGGACAGAGGTTGGGGTCCTGGAAGGACTGCGTCCCTTGGGCTTGGGCACCACAGGAAAACTTCTGTCTTCATTTTCCTCTTATAGCTGCACCTTAGACGCTCATAGTCTAGGGAACCCCTGTGAGCACACATAAGTTCTGGCTCAGGCCTGGCTCAAAAGGAGCAGGTCATGTCTCCCTTCCCCAGGCTGATGGGGCAGCTGGCGCTCATGCCAACCGATAAGATGTAGCTCCCACTGCCAAGGCTGGCTCAGAGCGAAATCTCCAAGGACGTTGTTATTGTCATTGTCACCCCACTCCCTGGGGTTACAGACAAGGACACCTAAGTTCAGGCAGGTTAAGTGACCTGCTCAAAGCCACACTGTGAGTGGCAAAGCCAGGATTCAAACTTGTGGCAACTTGGTCCACGATGCCGTGGCTTCCCTTCCTAATGAGGCATCAAACAGAGACTGGTAGCAGAGAAAATTGTCAAAGCTTCACTTTGTCTTTCCTTGTTTAGTGAGTTTATTAATGTCGATGACAGTGAGAGAATATCTGAATTGAAGTCGATAGTTGTACAAACTGTTCAGTAGCTCTCTTCCATTGGGATTTCACAAGCCAGTAACAAAGAAGACAGAGACAGACAGACAGACAGACAGACACACACACACACTCACACACGCACGCCTGTTTGTTTTCACTATTTTTGCCCATTTTTCCACGGAACTGGGAAAATCCCATTGGTGGCTGACATCAGCCAAAAGTCCCGCATTTGAAAAGTAAGTCCCTAAGACCAATCCAGACATTTTTTATATTTGGACACCGAGGCACAGAAAGCAAAGTGCCTGATGAAAGCTCACCCCTGTAGTTAACAGTAGATCAGGAATTCTGACTTCCAGGATGGATTGTGTTTAGCTGCCTAGATCACTTCCTTCCCTGACAGTGTGACTCTGTGAACCAGGAAGACAGGCCAGCATTGGGAGGGAGAGATGTGGTTGAGCTCCAGACATTCTATATCCTGAAGAACCCACAAACTCCGGCCCTGCCTTGTGTGTGGCCCTACGGTAGCAGGTTCTGGTCTTGCAGGGTAATGGCCAGGTCTGCTTCTGCCTCCTCCCAGGATGATCCAGGAAGAGAAAGAGTCCACAGAGCTCCGCGCGGAAGAGATCGAGACACGTGTGACCAGCGGCAGCATGGAAGCCCTGAACCTGACGCAGCTGCGCAAGCGCGGTTCCATCCCCACCTCACTGACCGCCCTGTCCCTGGCCAGCGCATCTCCTCCGCTGAGTGGCCGCTCCACGCCAAAGCTCACCTCCCGAAGCGCTGCCCAGGACCTGGACCGAATGGGGGTCATGACCTTGGTGAGAGCCTCTGAGCACCTGATCAGCAGGCTTCCTCTCACTGTCTTCTTCCCATGCGGGAGGCCACCAGCATGTCCTGGGTTGGAAAGGGCTTTCCTAACACCTTGCCCTCTGATAATCACGGAATGCCTCAGGAGCTCACCTCCTGCCCACATTATTCCTCATTCCAGAGGTAGCTTGACTTAATTTTCCAGCCAGCTTTTTCTGCTGTGATACTTGCTCCAGGCCCATGATACACTGAGCACTTTGCTCTTATCCTGAGACCGCAGGGCTGCTCTGGGGTTGATGTAGGGCAGCCGAGGGCTGATCCCAGCTTCCTCCTTCCTTTCTCTTTCAGCCCAGTGACTTAAGAAAACATAGGAGGAAGCTACTGGTGAGTGTTTCCTGCTGGCCCAGGTACTAATGGGTAACTGTTTCCAGACCTTTCCTTTAAGGTGCCGCCCCGGGACTTGTGGGTCTGAGTCTGAACTTGAGAGGCCACAGGGTCTCCTGACAGTTGCTCGATTTTCTTGCTCCTCTGCCTCGTCTGGGCTGGGTAGGCAAGCCTCGGATCTCACCCTCTATCCCCTGACGGCTCCACTGTCTGTTCAGTCGCCAGTGTCTCGGGAAGAGAACCGAGAGGATAAAGCCACCATAAAATGTGAGACTTCTCCTCCTTCCTCACCCAGGACGCTGCGGCTAGAGAAGCTTGGCCACCCAGCCCTGAGCCAGGAGGAAGGCAAGAGGTAAGTAGGACAGGCCCCACCCTGGCATTCTCCCCGCTGCCTCCGAAGGGACTGCATCTCACCTGTCCCAGGTGCTAGACCATCTCATGTTCACACACCACCAGGGACGATGATCCCACGTCACCTGCTGTGATCATAGCCTTGCCCTTGCCCCAACCTCAGCATTGATGCTCAAGTTCTTTCGAGCTCTAACTTCCCTCTTGCTGGCTGTAATTTAAGTGTGTTTCTTCTTATTCTGCCCCCTCCTGGCTGTCATCCTCTAGTGCCTTGGAAGATCAGGGCAGCAACCCCAGCAGCAGCAACAGCAGCCAGGACTCCTTGCACAAGGGCGCCAAGCGCAAGGGCATCAAGTCATCCATTGGCCGCCTGTTTGGGAAGAAGGAGAAGGGGAGGCTGATCCAGCTGAGTCGGGATGGAGCCACAGGCCATGGTCTCTGCCCCCTTCATAGCAGAGGGCTGGGTGTGCATGGGGGAGTCAGAAGCAGAAGGGTGCCTTCAGGCCGGTAGGTGGAAGCTGCAGGCAGGCAGATTCCAGCTCCAGGGCACCTCAGTTTCTGTTAGCCATTTCCCAGTGGGCAGGAGGGCCTCAGGACGGGGCTGGCCCCTGTACTTCTGGCGTAAGGCTGCGTCTGAATGGCCATTCACTTGGCTCGATGCAGCAGGGATTCCTGGGTGGAGGGAAAGGTCTGACCGCTATGGTTCCTTCCAGTTTAAAGGTTGTCTGATGACTGTGCAGGACCTTGAGCAGAAATTTCTTGGTTCTGTCTTTGAATGAGTCAGTTCTCATTGAAACTTATTCCCAATACTCAGAATATGAAACACCCATTGACAGCTTTGCAGACATTGAGTTCAAGAGAATGCTTGGGCGGGGTGGCATTGTTGTCACCACTGCAGCGTAAGCTCTGGGTCCTGCTTGTGTGGGAGGTATGCAATGCGTGTTCACTTTCTTCCTTTCTTCTCCATCACTTCATCTTTTTTTCCCTCTTTTGCCTCCTTCCTTTTCTTTTGGGTACCTAATCAAGCAGTTGACGAGACCCTTATTGAACACCTCCTGTGTGGTGTGGTTCGAGGTGTTGGAATGACAGCTCATTCCTCAAGAACCTTAGTATTTAAAGAAAAGGAAGAAGTAAAGATGTTTCCAAAACAATGGAGGTGTGCCTACCCAAAGTCAGACTGGCTACGGGGTGCATGGGCCACAGAAAGGGTTTCCTCTGCTGGGCAGCCAGAGCTGGAGCTAGAGGGAGAATGGAAGAGGGCTGTGTGTACAGCCGGGGTTCCCTCGGGACAGGGGGAAGCCGTGTGGGCGAGAGGGCTTTGTATGCTGTTGTACGCGTTCAAAGCCAAGTAGGCTGGAGGAGAAGGAAGAGGGACGGCAGCTTCTGAGCCTGAAGGAGAGGCTCAGAAGTTCCCAAGTCAGCGGGAACAGCGGTGAATCCTGTTGGGAAGGAGTTCTGTCAGCTAGAAGAAAGGAAACCTTGGAACCCAAATGTGTAATTAGACTTTCCTGCACCTCTGGAAGGTGTGTGTGAATTGGAACTGCTGCTGAGTGAGGAGGTGGAGAGAAGAGAAAGTGGAAGAGGAGGAAGACAAGGATGAGGGTCCAGGAAAGGAGGGGAGAAAGAGGGTATCTCTGTTCATGGTGTGGGAGTCTCAGTCCATGGACAAGGGAGAGCCCCACCCTCCCCTCAGGCAGCAAGGTTTGATCAGTGCCGAGTGGGCTGTGAAAAGCTTCATGATTTCCTGTGCCTCACGCTGTTGGTACTGAAACCCAAGACAGCATCTCAGACTGGTTTCTGGATCTTTCACACCTGCTGCTTACGTGTGCTTTGAGGAGTGGCCAGGACGTGAGTGAATCCTAAGATGCTGCCCTTGGTCACAGATTCTGTAGGGCTCCATCCTGGATTCAGAAGCGTCTCGGTAGAAGACAGCAGAATGTGATCCTCTTTGCAATCTGTACAAGTGGGCGTGCCCGGAGAAAAAGTGTGGGAGCTACATTTCTCTGTGTCAGTGTCCCCACCCTAAACCGAGTCAGGATAACCCTCTCGGAGCCTTGTAAGCCCTCTGTCTGCTTGCTGGGTTTGCCTTGCCCCTTGGCTTGGAGTAGGAACAGGTTCTCTCTAGGATTCTAGAGTGGGGAAACTTTGGCCCATCTGGCTGGAAACACTCCAACAGCTGAGGTCCCAGGAGGACACTGACTAGATGACCCACCCAGTGCCACTCTGGATGCAGACCTTGGGAGGGGACTATAGGACTTGTGCGCGGTCCTGTCCGATGAGACGTGAGGTGCCTCCTGCAGCTTCTGCTCCTCTTTGCCAGCCCAGGCCAAGGGGAGAGAAGCAAGGGCTTCTGACACCAGTATCTCTTCACTTCCAGTTCTGTTGACGGACTCTGAGCTCAGTCTGCAGGAGCCTCTGGTACCTGCTAAGCTGGGGACCCAAGCAGAGAAGGACCGGCGGCTGAAGAAGAAGTAAGAGCAGCAGGGTGGGGCCCAGGCCTCAGCCCACTTTCCTTCTTCTCAGCTGCCATGGGACTGAGCTCAGGGAGCCAGAGCCCAGCAAGGCCCTTCCTGAGCTGAGTTGGTCCATGTGGGCACATCAGGGTATGTCCTGAGGTAGGAGGAGGCGCTAGGATGGCCTAGGGAGCAGGAGGCAAGGGGATTGTGAGAAAGTGTCCCAGGTCCCGGGGGCAGGGCACACAGAAATGTCTAAGTCAGCATGCGTTGGTCGTGTGCGCTCAGAAAGAGCCCCCATCCTGTGGGCAGGAAGGGTATCCTGCCCACTTCTCAGGGTCATGTTGCTTTGGCATAGAGCCGCGGAATCCCTGGTAGGGAGCTGGGGGAAGTGGCAGTCCCCTCCATTAGCCTGGCCCAGTGGTCCCCAGAGCCAGCCTCATTGAGAGAAGGAAGGACTGATGGGTCTGCTCTTCCTCCTTTTATAAGACACCAGCTGCTTGAAGATGCCCGCAGAAAAGGGATGCCCTTTGCCCAGTGGGATGGCCCCACGGTGGTCTCCTGGCTGGAGGTGAGCCTGGGCGAAGGAATCTGGGGGTAGAGGGAAGAGTATGCCAGTTGGGACACAGACTCCTGGGCAGCGGTGGTTCCCCTACCACTCGCCAACATGTTTCTCCCCTGCCAAGTGCTTGTGACCACGCAGCCCTTGTCTGCCCCTCATACATGGTGAGAACTAACTTCGGGGGACATGGCTGAGCCTCTGGCTTACTGGAGCCTCACAGGAGCTAAGTTTGGGGTCACAGTTCCCAGGCAGCTTGGCTCTTACAGGTTTCCCGTAGGAGCTGATCCCTTCATCCTCCCAGGCCGCTGA
>PVIR01037683.1:0-14983 GCA_004026965.1 Petromus typicus | reverse complement strand
ACAAATCCCCATTATGGAGTGCAATCATGATGTGTATATGTAACGTACCAATAAAGATTTAAAAAAAAAAAGGCGGAGAGAGGTCATTGTGATTCAAACTGATGAATGTTCTTGAAAGAAAAATGTGACAAAGCAAAAGGTGACAAACATTTGAGAAATCACTTAGCAATTAGAAATGACAGCTAGTGAATATGAAAAAGAGAATCTGAAGGAACGACTGGTGAGGTTTTCAGATGGAGTAGCTATGCTGAATGTTTTTGGGACAAGTGATGTGATGCTGAATGAGAAGAAAGACAGAGCCAATGACAGAACAGCTATGGAAGAAGTCACTGAATCCTCTTTCATTGCATTCCTGCCCTAGACTCCTTAATTCCGACTACCATGATAAAAATTGATAAAATTATGTAAAGAATATTCATCCTGGGATGACACTTGCTAAAACTGCAGGCATGGAAAGATCTTTGATAGTTGAGAAAATCCTGCAGAGCTCTTCCAAAGTTGATTATGATAACATGCTTGGAGATTGTGAATATGGAAGTCAAATATTAGTTTCTTTACAGAAAGTTCTATGAACTGCTCTAACATGCTGCAGAGGTGGCCCCTTTGTTCACAATGGCTGACACCATGGTCACAGAAGTCTCCAAGAGGAAAAGGACTCAACAGTGAGTGTGATGAGTTGGAATGGTGCCAGAATGTATGGTGGCATGTTCTGACCTGTAATAATGCTTGCAGCTCACGAATAAACTGTGGCAGAGTCCCATACAGAGTCCTCACTGGTTAGTAACTTAGGGAACCCAAATGAAGGAAACTAAATGAAGGCTGGCTTATGTAAGAAAATCACATATCCATCATTACAAGTTTTAGTTACAACATATAATAATTTACCTCTGTCATTGTCTATGTCTACAGATAACTGATTTGGTATTTTTAAATATCAAAACATGTGTCTAAATGTTCTATCAGTTATTGAGAGTATTTCTGAACACCCCATCAATCACTGTGGCTTGTTTCTCTACTATTATTTCATATTGTAAATAATTATTTGCATACACTTCCAGGATTGCCATTTGTTCCCTATGATTTGTTCCCTTTATTAATAAGTAAAGCTCCTCATCACACTCATTTCTGGTCTATTATATTTGACATTAATACAAATATTTCATCACCATTTATCTGTTGACAGGAATTTAGGCTGATTCTCAAATATGAGTAGTGCTACATAAGTTTCATGTATATTTGTATTTCTTCTGTAAATTGATTTCATTTCTTTCAGATGCATACGTATTGTGGTATTGCTGGCTAATATAGCAGTTTTATTTTAAAATATTATACTAAATTATTAACATATTGAATGTTATTGGATAGATTTTTAATAGTATCAACTATTACTTATTCCTTGATTATACTGGAAGCAAGCTCCTCAGAATAACAATAGATTTTTGATAGTAATATACTAGTCAGAGCTAAAATGTATGCAAATATACATGTAACAAGCTTATTATTGAATTTTTTTCAGAGTCATACTACATAGCAAATTCAACATTTCTGTTCTATGAAGGATGCTAATAAAAGGAATGAAAAATTGATCGATGAAGGAAAAGCAAGCTTTCAAACACACACACACAAACACACACACACACACACGACACATGTCAGAATGGAAAAAAATTAAGTTAATAAAAACTTTTTAAATTAAAACAGTTCTAGTAAAATTTACAACGGATTTTTTTCCTTTGCACTGCATTCTATAAACTTGAACGTTTTGATACCTCAGTACTCTTCCATTGATAACTTTCCTATTATGTCTATGTCTGTTGGAACAAGCTCAACTGAAGTTGAAATTGGTCACAGCTGCAGTAGTATCATAAATCATACGGGTTCAGAATTTGTAAAGTATGATTTTGTAGGTAAGAAGAAAAATATACTTTGATTAGGATTCAGGATAAATGTAAACTGAGAGGCCTGAGATAATGCTTTATGAAATTTTCTTCAGAAACACTAAATTATATCTCTATGGTAATGTAGGAAATACACCCATAAGGTAATTATCTTGTGAGAAATGTTCATATATATTATAGTAATGTAAGTATAAGCGCTGAATATGAGTCTCTTTCCTTCTAACCACAGATCATAGATGGTGTCTATTGTTATTTTAGAAGTGGACAATTTTAGATTATTTGAAATCCTCATAAGGAGATATGACTTAAAAACTAGCTGTATATATATTTGTTTCTTATCTCACATTTTTCCTTCTTTTCTTTCCTTTCCTCCACCCTCTCTTACTTTCCTTTCCTTTCTGCATCTTTTTGTCTTATTTTATGTTGTTTAATATACATTTGGGTCCTCATTTAATAGGTAGGGTTTAGGGGTGGAAGAAAAGAAGGAGAAGAGGGAAAAAATAAGAACCAAGATGTGTCATGTACAGGCGCAAATTCCCAATGATGAATGTGATCATAATGTATGTTTAAAATGTACCAATAAATTTAATGGAAAGAATAAAGTAAATGAAAAGCTATCTGTGTCATGCTTACTTCGACAGCACATGTACTGAAGTTGGAATGATAGAGAGAACATCAGAGGAAAACTGTGTCTCTAGATCAGTGTAGAGTTCCTTAACTTATCTAAATTCAGTGTTCATTAATCCAGTCAAGTTTTTTAAAATTACAATATGAAGAGTTATTATACCTAGGCCAGAACATAACATCTGTCCACACTTCCTACTTGCAATTAAATTATTACATACAACTAGACTTGTTGCTTAATGGTGTAGTTACTACAAATATCAGCTAAAATATGAAAAGAAATAACAGCAGGCTGAAATTCTAATTAACACAAACTTCAACCTCTAGTATTTTTCACTAAGACAATTTATCAGCAATTCTGTTGGATTGGACATCCCAGTTGAAAAATATTGCATTTAAAAACTAATTATTGAGGTTTGGATAAATTCTCATTAAAAACTAACTTGTGACTATCACTACAAATAGTTTATAAAATTTTTTAAAATTAACCCCAAATATGTTACTCTCTAATCTCCAGGACAGACGTCAAAATGATGACAGATGTTTCCTTCTCAATGTTTATAACAATGATTTGATGAGCTCTTCTAAAAGTCCAGGCTGACATTTTGATTAGTACTTTGTAAAACATTTAAATTATTTGGTGTAGCAAAAATCTTAAACTATGAAATAGTAAAATATGAATGCATCATAATTTTCAGATATTTGAATGGAAACAGTTAACTAATGCAGTATAGAATTTTTTATGTAACATATTAAGGGAGACAAAATCAGCTGAAAACATGGCTTCTTTCTCATCATAATATTTTCTATCCATCAAGGTCTCTCATTCTTCAGCATGTACTAGGAAAAGTAAGAAAATAAAGAGGTTCTTGGCATTCCTTCCTTTTTCTCAGCATATAGAGGGTAGAAATGCCTACTCTGCTGGATTTACAGAATGAAGTGCACAGTGACATAATTTTCATCGTAAAAGATATCGTTATCTGACAAGGGCAAGAAAAATAATGCAAAAATATCCAAAGTCACCAGATTCCAACACATATACAGAACTGATAGATTAAAATGAGTGCTTCTTCTCATCAAAGGACGTGTCTAGTGAAATCCTGAAATTATTCCTGTTCTTGTAAGGATTTTGAGAATTACTCTTCTGGAAGTTTTTTCAAAATGCATGACACATTCCTATGAGAATTTTTGCCAAAGTAAATTTATAGCTTCCCAATACATTTGCCTTTTGAAAATAGTCAAAAAAAAATCATGAATGAAATGTAGTGAAAGTATGAGGAATAAGACATTAAAACACTACTAAGAAAATGACAATAGAAAAATAGTTTTATGAATTTTTTGGCAATGTTGAGAATTGAACACAGAGCTTTCTACATGGCAAATAAGCACTTAAAGACTAAGCCATATCCCCAGTCTACTTGGAGGCTTTAAAGCCAAAACTTCTAGTAATAGTGGTTAGAAAATATGGTGGTGAATACATAGGGGTCTATGTTAAGACTGAAAAGTGGATCATTAAATGGGTAGTTCATAGAAAGTTAGCAAATGAGGCAATGACCATTTAAGGAAGCCCAATATTGTTAGCACTTAGCTCACTGGGATAAAGTCATATTTTTATCTGTTAGTGTTACTAGTCTGATTCCTACAGAGTAGTGGTAGAAGTGTAAAGAAGAAAGTAATTTAGTGGGTTTTTTAAAGGTCTATTAAATATGTAACACTATTCCAGGTACTTTTTTGTTTCTTGTGGTACTTAATCTTCACCACCATCTTACGAGATGGATACTACCACCCATATTCTGGTAATGAAAACAGGAACTCAGTGGGTTTAAATAATGTATCACATAACAAATGATGACTAAATCAAATTCAAGTGTATCTGTATTCAAAATGGAGAATATCAGGACTAATAAATTATAATTTTTATCATTTCCTGTGATCTTTAAAGATATAACCATGACCAATACAATTCAAGCACCTTTATGTGTGTTTCCAGTTATTCCTTTTTATTCACCTTCAAAGGCACTTCATATTTTAAAACTATCACAAACTTTGTTTTCATTTTTGTACAAGTATCTTTATATAGATACAAATATTTGACATTGTTTATGTTGCACAACTTTACTTAAATGATGTTATTATATAAGTATGCTTGACCTATTTTGATGACAATTACTGACATCCATTTATATTGATAAATGTTGCAATAGATCAACTGCTTACATTACTCTACAATATTTGTAAGATTTTTATCCATATTTTAAATTTTAGACTTCTTAAAAATTTCCACTCAGGCAAATGGTATATCAAATAATATTAATATGCAGGGTTTTTTGATACATGTGTTAATTTCTCTATGTACTCTATATTCTCACTGGTAAATTCTTAGTTTCATGTTTACTAAATATATTTGCAATTGTTCAACAAAATAGAAGATCAGTTTAAAATTCTCTCAGTGTTGTTGATTTTTTAAATAATTTTCCAGTTTTATAGCTTTGTAATAATGTCTTCTTGTTGTAACATGGAATTTCTTGATATGTAATAAGCTTGCTCTCGTATATTTTCTACTCATTCTGATTTTCTCATTTACAAATTTCTCAAAATGTGGCAACTTTTATGTTTTTTTAACCAGTTCTTTTGTAGGATGTGTTTATGAATTAGAAATACTCTAACATAGATTGTAGCATATTTTTTCATTTTATTTATTTATAATATTGTCATGCTCATACTATTTTGTTTAAATATACAAACATCTTAATATTTTCTTTTATGATTTGTGCTAATTTTCTTTTTCACCTGCAATGTAAGTTACACTTTCTATCAATATTGCTATACTTTCATTTTTCTATTTTAATGTCTTTAATAAATTTGAAATTAAGAATTTGAAAACAATTGACTACGGTGCTCAGAGGTGGAACCTATAAGAAGGGATGAGATTTAGATAGACTAATCAAGATAGAATCTCCAAAATTGAATCTCTGCAGTTTAAAAAAAGAGGAAGAGAAAGTGGAATGCACGTGCATACGCACACATACACACACACATGCACACGCACACGCACATGCACACTTTCTATCTCTTACCATATGATGTCTTTTGCTTCCTCCAGAGCCAACAATGCTGTAATGAAAGTTTCATTCTTAGTGGATAATTATAGGCATATACCATTGTGTGTGATTTTATATGCCACGTTTTATACGCTCATTCATTAGGTGGCATAAATGTTAGCTCTTGTGAATAGCCCTGCAATGAATGTTAGGAAACGTATCTCTTTGGAATGATTTCTTATGACCTTGCTTTTATCTTTATAGGACAATGACACAAAATAACTCTTTTTATCCAAATTTCAGTCAGTCTATTGAGCTGCACTAATAGCAAGATGAAAGAGACTAATACAGATAGACAATTGCTCCAAACCACATCATTGGCCCATAAATCTATAATGCCATTTTTTGAAAAATGTATTCATGTATATAGATAGTTATAGATTTATATATATATAATATATTAATATAATAGGTATATGCAGATGTATACAGATATAGATATTAATATCTATCTTTCTGTACTCTGCAGTTTATTCTATTAATCCTATTATTTAAACACGTGCAAATTCAACTTTTAAAATACAATACATTTTTATGATATGACTGGAGTTGTTTCAATATTCTACTTCAAAATCAGAACTAAGCAGTTAATTTGATGCTCACCAAGTTTGGCATCAATAATTATAAGGATTGGCCCAAAATTCTGTTCCATAGCACACAGAACTGATAAATGGTCTCATGCAGAAGTACAAAAAGAAATATCAAATATATCTCCCTGTCTTCCACTCAGTGGTATAAACAAATTCAAATCTTTTCTTAGAAAAAAACCTAAAATACACCTTCAAAAGTCGGTACGACTGTATCAACAAATTCACCAAAGTAGCAGGATAAAAAGTCAACATAGAAAAATATTTTTTCCAGATACCAATAAAATGTCTCTTGGAAAGAAATCAAAAGTTCCACTCACCGTAACTTCAAATATCAGAATATCTTGAAATAAACTTACCTAAAAAGTAAAACAAGTCTCGCGTGAAAAATGTACATTAAAAAAATAAATTAAGAAAACACTAGAAGAGGGTAATTCCTGCAAAGTTCATGTATTAGCAGAACTAATATTTTTAAATGACCATATTACTTAAAATGATCTTCAGATTCAATATAATCCTTATCAAAATAACAATGATATTCTCCTAAGAACCAGAACAAATAATGCTATAATTCATACGGAAGAAAAAATGACAAAGAATACACAAAGAAATGCTGAACAAAAATATTATTACCTGTGCTATTATACATCATTATTTAAAATTGAAAAGTTTAGGGCCAAGTATTTAGCTCAGTGGTTCTGGCGCCTGTCTTGTCAGTGCAAGGGCCCAGGTTCAATGCCTGGTAACCACATACAATACTAGACATGGAAACTCATGCCCACCAGCAATCAGTACCACAAACCACAGTGCCGGGCATGGTGGCTGACACCTGTAATCCCAGCACTCAGGAGGCAGAGGCAGGAGGATTGCTGTGATGTAAGTTTGAAGCTGAGCTCAGGGCCAGCCTGAACTACAAAGCGAGAGCCTGTCTCAAAAAAAAAAGAAAAGAAAAGAAAAGAAAAACGGTTAGTAATAAAAGAGCATGGTACTTCATTCAAAACTGACAGAGACACTGATAAAACACAACACAGGCTACAGAAATAAACTCACAAAATTATAATTATCTTGTTCTTGACAACAGAGCTAAAAACCTGCACTGAAAAAGCCTCTTTCACAAACTGTGTTGAGAGAAACTTATATCTATGAGTAGAAGATAGGTACTAGATCTCTATCTCTAAACTTGTACAAAATATAACTCTAAACAGATCAAAACCATAAATACAATATTTGACTCTGAAAATTCTAAAATAAAATATAACTAAAATGCTTCAAGTCATAGGCATAGGCAAAACATTCTGATTACAACACTAGTAGCACACAGAATAATACAAAGAAATAACAAATGAGATTATATGAAAGTAAAAAAGAAACAACAGATTGAAGAGACATCCAGGAGACTGAAATAAATTCTTCCCACACAAATCTTCCAAGAGAGGATTAATATTCAGAATATATATGCCTCATCTAAAGCAAGTCAGAACAACTGGCCTCAAGTATACCTAAAATCCTTGTGAGGATGCAAAAAAACAAAGAACTTTAGTTCTTTAGTGTTAGTGGTAATGCAAATTAGTCCTATGTAGTCACTATGAAAATAAATATAAAGATGCCTCATGAAACTAAAAATAAATGTTAGTATTTGATTCAGCAATATCACTCTTTGATATATTCCAAAGAGAATTAAAGATATCAGCATTCTGTATAGAAGCCTGCATGCCTATGTTTACTGTGGCACAATCCATGTAACCTAAACTATAAAGGTACTGTAGGTGCCCATCACCTGATGAAACCATAAAGAAAATACGATATGTATGCACACTGGAGTACTGGCCATCCACGAAGAAAAAGGAATCATATAATTTTTAGAAAAACAAATAGCAATGTAAATCATGATGGTAGGTGAAATAAGTCAAGTAGAGTGTGTGACAATGGGAAGGGGAACTGGAAATAAAGAAGAGAGGATGGCTATAAGAACAGACAAAATGTAGTGAACAAATGAACCAATCTCCCACCATGAATATATTTATTGTATGTCACAGACATATAGTAATAAAAATAAGGAAAACAAGAAAGATATTCATCTTATTTTTTCTCATATGTAGAATCTTTTTGGAGAGAGATAGTGAAAGAAGGGGAAAGATTTACATGAAAGTAAAAATGACTAAAATAGATAAATAGGAGGAAAGAATAAGAAAAAAAATGGTATGGAAGGGCAAGGCAAGTAATGGAGGTCAAAAATTATGAAGTACAATTTATGTGTATTTTAGGAATTTTGCTGTGCTAAGACAGAATATCCAACACTCACTTCAGAAAAGTGGAGAGGTTTATTTGGGCTCAGTGTCAGTGAATTTAGTTCATGGTTGATTGCTCCAGGAAAGAAAAGGCGTGCCAGAAGGGCAAAGTGGAGAAAAGCTCTTATATCAAGACACCGGTAAACAGAAAGAAAAGGGACGGGTTGGGGAATAACACAGCCTTTCAAGTCACACTGCAATGACTACCCATTCCATGAAGGTCCCACATCTGAACCTGAGGCTTTTTTAAAAATTTCTGTATTTATTTATTTTTTCTTAGTTGAAATCTTTATTGGTACATTACATACAGAAATCATGATTGCACTCAACAATGAGAATTTGTACTAGTATATGACACAACTTAATTTTCATTTTTTCCCATACCCTGAGACTCTTGAGAATCATTTTGTATTTAAATCATAGCAATGTGTGTACTTTCTATTTTGTATAATTAACATGCATTAATTGAAAGAAATAATTTGTGATTGCTACATCTTGGAAACAACCCAAGTGTCCATCAACTGGAGACTGGATAAAAAATCTTTGGTTCTTCTACAGAATGGAGTATTACTCTGCCATCAAGCCCAATATATATATATTTTTTTTTTTTTAGGTTTTTTGAGACAGGGTCTCGCTTTGTGGTTCAGGCTGGCCCTCAGCTCAGCCTCAAACTCACATCACAATCCTCCTGCCTCTGCCTCCCGAGTGCTGGGATTACAGGCGTGAGCCACCACGCCCGGCACTGTGGTATGTGGTACTGGTTGCTGCTGGGTGTGGGTCTCCACAACCAGTATTGTTATGTGGTTACCAGGGAATCGAACCTGGGCCCTTGCGCTTGCAAGACAGGCGCCGGAACCACTGAGCTAACTCCCCGGCCCCAAGCCCAATAATTTTTACCCTCAGAATTATAAAATGGTCATTCAAGGTGACAAGGAAGCCCATAAAGGCATGTTCTTTGTTATAGAGAGCAAGAATTAACTTCAATAATTTTGAAAGAATTAAGTAGACTAAAAATTATTACAAATATTCAGAAAATAAATGTTTATTGAATTGAAAACTGCAATGTTATTCTACTAGCAATGTGCTAAAACTAAACAAGCTGTAGTAGATTAAAGCCAGTGATTTAACAATAATTAGGAATATCCACAGAAATCTGTTATAAAATGCAAAAATCACCAATTAATTACACAAAAGATCAGCAAAATTAGTTCCATTGAAGCAAAAAAAAAAAAACTTAAATACAAATATTGAAGTGAATCAAATGATTGAATCAGCCCAAAAGCTCTTAAAACACACCATAAAATTGCTGTAACAATTAACTGAAATAAACTCCAAAATGATGAAATATAGGATGTATCAGTAGAGAAAAACAATGCCTTTTAAAAGAACCAAAGAAAGTCATAGAGGTGAAAAATGCATTAAGGTAACATGAATGAAAAATACTGGATTACTCAGTGGTAGATTGGAGACATCACCTTTAATAATAAAAAAAAGATATTAAAATGCAGGGTTTTTTTGTTTTTGGTTTTGGGTTTTTTTTAGGTTTTTTTGAGACAGGGTCTCGCTTTGTGGTTCAGGCTGGCCCTGAGCTCAGCCTCAAACTTACATCACAGCAATCCTCCTGCCTCTGCCTCCTGAGTGCTGGGATTACCGGCGTGAGTCGCCATGCCAAGCACTGTGGTATGTGGTACTGGTTGCTGCTGGGTGTGTCTCCATGCCCAGTATTGTATGCAGTTACCAGAGATCGAACCCCGGCCCTTGTGCTTGCAAGGCAGGAGCCGGAACCACTGAGCTATATCCCTGGCCTAAAATGCAGATTTTGAGAGACAGAGAGAGTCAGAGACAAGATGGCAGAACAGTGAGTTCCAGCAGCTTGGCTTCTCCAGGACAAATTATCTGGAGTTTGGAGAACTGTGACTTGGAAATGAACCTAAGTGAATAGAGGGTACAAGGAAATCATGTAATAACTAACAAAGGAGAAGAAAGTAGGATTAAATAATACAGAAAATGTGGCCTATGCTGCAGAAGAGAAATCACAGAACTGCTGAAAGGGCTGACTGGTTGCCAGCTGGGAGGGAACATGAAATTAACAATTCCTTTTCTCAAGAAGAACTTAATTAAGACCAGGGTAGTCTTATGCAGTTGGAGCAGTGGGAATAATGTGAGATGCTGCTTCCTTAGTGGCCCGTCATAGTCAGTATTTAGTGTGTGACAGCAATACAAGCACATGAGGAGACAGTCATGAGCAACTGGAGCTAGTAGGGATGCTCTATGAGGAAGGACTTAGTGATTGAAAGATGGCCCCAGAATAGCCCCTTGGCTGCTTTACATAGCCAAGTCTGTAGAGTGGATGAGGGAAAGATAGTCACAGTTATAGGAGACTATAGGCAATTTAATAGCTGGTGGGGAAGTTCCACTGAGAGGCAGGACGTGGTTATCACAGATTCACTTCTTGTGGTCTCGTGCCAATTTCAGCCTAAATTACAAGGGATTGGACTCTCACATTAATAGCATGTTCCTGCTGCCAAAGCCAGAACCAAAAGTGGGTCTTATGATATGTTAACTACTTCTGTTAGATACCACTCTGATATGTTACTACTCTATGTGAATTAATTGCATACCAATCCCAACTCTATGGATAATTTAGTGCTAGTGAGCTTGCCTGCTGAATCCAAAATCACATCCAGGAAGAAGGATAGCAAGAACTTCTAACTGAAAACCTCAGACTGGATCAAACTGCAAGAATGCCTGCAACCTGACAGAAAGAGTTCCTGAGTCTGAGTTAGCTTCAGTTACATGTGCAATGTCTCACTGTGATATAGGAGATCTCTCACTCCCAACCTGCTAATACACATGATAATCACATTCAATATTAAGAGTTTGTACCAGAATATGACATGACTTAATTCCCATTTTTTCCCTTTTCCCCCGCCCTGCATCCCCTGCCCCCTATATACACAATCTTTGTTTTCTTTTTTCTTTATTATTACCACATTCATTTTCCCCTCATTATTTACCCTTACACTCTTTCCTTTTAAATATTTTCTATTTCTCAATATCAACTATACATACTAAAACTCATTTACAACTTTGTTTTCTCATACCAGAGAAAAGATATGATATTTACACATCTATGACCTGTCTATTTCGCTTATGAGGACGTCCTCAAGGTACATCCATTTGAGTATGAATGATGCAATCTTATCATTTTTAATGGCAGAGTAATACTGCATTCTATAAAAGAACCACATCTTCTTTATCCAGTCTCAGTTGATGGACATTTTGTTGTTTCTAAGACTTAGCAATCACAAACTGAGCTGCTACAAATGGGTGCACATATGAAATTACTCTTTTAATTCCTTTGTTTTCATTAATTAGTTATTTTACTAGTTCTTTGTGGTATAAATCTACAGTTTTTATTTAAGATTTTTATAACTCAGGCATTTACTGCTACATACTTCTGCTTAGAATCCCTCTTCCTATGTACCGTGACATTTTATTTTGTATTTTCACATGTTTGTTCTCCACTAATTGCTTTATAAATTCGTTATAAAGATTAATGCAG
Organism: Petromus typicus; assembly: GCA_004026965.1. Lineage (NCBI taxonomy): Eukaryota > Metazoa > Chordata > Mammalia > Rodentia > Petromuridae > Petromus > Petromus typicus. Next base: position 2,920 of record PVIR01037683.1, on the reverse strand, counting down.
ACCAATGGAACCAGTAGGTTCCATTATTGGTGAAAATTCCTATATCATTTAAATGATAATCCCACATCCAAACCCTATAAAAACTGTACTTCTCTGGTCAGCTCATAAAAAATTCATAATCTGAACCTTTCAGGCAGAAATCTGGCCTTTTTTTCACATACAGTCTGTGTCCATATAGTCACTCGTGATATTTGTAACAACTTGAATGTAACAAACCTGATTTATTCGTTTGAGAATTATAAGGGGGAGATAGAGATGACTTCATAGTGTGGTTCTTTCATAAATAGATCAGTAAGACCCAGATTCCCCTAAGAGACAAATGAGCGGCCTTATCCAAAACATCTTTCACTTATTCAGAGCCTGTATTAAGGACCACAGTTCTTAAACATTTCTTTTGATAAAGATTTATAAATAAAAAACTTTATATAAGACATTTACTTCTACTTTTCATGTTTCCACTTGAAAAACTGTAACTGGACAGTAGTGTGAACCTATCTTTTGCTACCTCCCACCTCATGTTGACCTCAACTCGTATTACAATAGTAGATAAACTGAGTTAGCCTTGACTTGACCTTGAAATAGTTAATGAAAATGTTTTTTAATTCAAGCTACAGTTTGAAAAGATACAAAGGCCACAACAAAACAGGCAGCAGATGTAGGTGCTGTTTCTGCATAACATAAGCCATACAATCTCAGAACAGATAGAATACAGAACACAAAATAGGTTGTTCTTCATATAAGGTTAACAACTACGATTCACAGCATCTTTTCAATGCCAAGTCACCTCAAAATATCCATACACCTGCTTTGATCACGTAATGCACCTTGATCATTGAAAGAAAAATGAGTTAAAATAGGAATCCCATTGCAAGGCTTTAATGGAGATGAAAACAGCCTACTAGGCTGTCTAAAATAATGGCAAAAGAGAGAGAATTGGGAAGTGTAGTGAAGTTCTGATGACCACTTGGGCTTGGGAGAGCAGTGTGGTAGATGAGGTTGACTTGCCCTGAATAGCAGGTTACAGAGCATACAGATAGGCTGCCCTTTGCTTCACATGGGAAAGGAGGTCATTTAGTGTCTGGCACAGTTTAGAGGCTCATGGTAAAGGGAGTCAAATTATTTTTTTATTTTTAAAAATAAATGTATTGGTACATTTTAGGAATACATTATGATTATATTCTTCATTCATAATCTAATCTGTACATAGTATATCTTGATTTTTATTTTTTTCCCATTCCTCTGCTCTCCCTTCAACCTCATATATACATAAGCTTTGTTTCTGCTTTTCATTTTATCATGAAATTATTTATTTATTTATGGATTTATTTGTTTGTTTGTTTGATTTTTGAGGCAGGGGCTCCCTTTGTAGTTCAGGCTGGCCATGAGCTCACTATGTAGCCCAGGCAAGGCTCAAACAGCAATCTTCCTTGCCCTGCCTCCCAAATTATAGGATTATAGGCATGAGCCATCATTGTTGTATGTGGTTTCTGCAGACTGCAAAAGCAGGTGTCAGGACCAGTGAGCTAAATCCCTGACCTTTTACCATGAAGTTTTTTCTTTCCCTTCTTTTTCCCCCTCCCTCCTTCCCTCCTAACTACAATTTATGGTGTCCACACTTCATGTGAGCTCACAAGAAGTACTACATGTGAGTCCTCATATTACTGAAGATAGCTGAATTATCAATTATTATAAATCAATTAGGCAAATCTGAGCCTTCTGCATAAAAAACAATTGAGGCAGTGGGTGGTATTATAAGAAGAGAAGAGGTACTGCACTCATCTGTTTTTCTTGAGAATAAATAGTAATGGTTGGTATTGTACAGAAGCTTCAGTTTTCTGAGCCATTTTCTTCTGGGAAAGTCTTTCTTCATTCCGTATATGCTGGATATGGTACTCACTTCCCCGTTTGATTCCCATGTAATCAATATTTCCTGGGTGACTGTACTTGAAACCTTAATGGTTGATTATGACTTTATTCCACCTATACTTTCCTTGTGATTTTCCATGGTATCTTATTAGTTCACTATAGTTTTGCCCCACCTTGAACCAGCCTTACCTTGTGGCTTTGCCCAATATAAAGTCTGACAAGTGTGGTTGGGGCAATACACTTTCTGTTCCCTCTTCTTTTTCTCTTAGATGGAAGCTATCATTTTTCTCTATGTTTTTATTTATTCTTAGTTTATTTTTTCCTAGAATTAATTTTTCTATTTTAGAAAACACAGACTCAGGTTTTGGATGTATAAAAATTTGGGAGATATAATATTTTTCTTGTTTGGGTTATTTTTGCTATATCCCCGGCCCACAAATTGCTTCTTGCCCTATATCATTTTATGGGTCATCTTCCTACCGAGATCATTGAACAGAAGTAAGAGTTTGCTTTTGTTTCATAGGTTTTAATTTTCTGGTCCTTTTTCTTCATAGATTCTAAATTTTTGTTTCACAGAATCTGGTTCTGTTTTTGTTTCATAGACTCTCACCTTTCGCTTTATAAATGGCATATTTTATTCATAATTTCTGGTCTATGCTTCATAGATTTATGGCTGTTTCAAAAATGTTTTTAAATTGTATGCTTTAATTTTTTACAAATTGCTTTTTTTTTTTTTTTTTTTTTTTTTTTTTTTTTTTTTTTTTTTTTTTTTTTTTTTTTTTTTTTTTTTTTTTTTTTTTTTTTTTTTTTTTTTTTTTTTTTTTTTTTTTTTTTTTTTTTTTTTTTGAGACAGGCTCTCGCTTTGTGGTTCAGGCTGGCCCTGAGCTCAGCCTCAAACTCACATCACAGCAATCCTCCTGCCTCTGCCTCCCGAGTGCTGGGATTACAGGCGTGAGCCACCACGCCCGGCACTGGTATGTGGTATTGGTTGCCGCTGGGGTGAGTCTCCACACCCAGTATTGTTATGTGGTTACCAGGGATTGAACCCGGGTCC
>PVIR01037682.1:0-14970 GCA_004026965.1 Petromus typicus | reverse complement strand
AGCAATCGGGAGGCAGAGGCAGGAGGATTGTGATGTGAGTTTGAGGCTGAGCTTGGGGCCAGCCTGAACCACAAAAGCGAGACCCTGTCTCAAAAAACCTAAAAAAAAAGAAAGGAGATAGAAGATGATACCAAAAAATGGAAAGACATACCTTGCTCCTGGGTAGGAAGAACCAATATTGTCAAAATGGCTATACACCCAAAACTACTCTACACATTCAACACAATCCCAATTGAAATCCCAACAGCATATTTCACAGATCTAGAGAAAAAAATCCAAACTTTCGTCTGGAACCACAAAAGACCTAGAATAGCAAAAGCAATTCTAAGCAACAAGAACATGGTGGGAGTATTATAACTCTGAACCTGAAACTATACATAAAGCCACCATGATAAAAACTGCATGGTAGTGGCAAAGTAACAGACCTGAGGATCAATGGAGCAGACTAGAAGATCCAGAAACTACTCCAGATACACTGAGCCACCTCATCTTTGACAAAGGAGCCAAAAATCCTCAATGGAGGAAAGATAGCCTCTTTAACAAATGGTGCTGGAAAAACTGGGCTTTAACTTGCCAAAGACTAAAACTAGACCTAGCTCTTTCACCTTGCACCAAGCTAAAATCAAAATGGATAAGAGACCTAAATATTAAAACAGACATTCTAAACCTGCTGCAAAACAGATTAGGTAAAACTCTTGAAGACACTGGTTTAGGAAAAGACTTCTTGAACAGAACCTCTATAGCACAGGAATTAGCAGAAGAAATCAGCAAATGGGACCTCATTCTTTTAAAAAGCTTCTGCACAGCAAAGGAAACCACCAACAGAGCAAAAAGGCAACCAACAAGGTGGGAAAAAATCTTTACCAGCTGTTCCTCAGACAAAGGGTTACTATCTAGAATATATAAAGAGCTGAAAAAAATCAGCCCACCCAAACTTAAAGACCCAATTCAAAAATGGGCATCTGAAATGAACAGGTATTTTTCAGAGGAAGAAATAAGAGCAGTTAAGAAGCATATGAAGAAATGCTCAACATCATTAGTCATTCAAGAGATGCAGATGAAAACAACACTGAGATTTCATCTCACTCCACAAAGAATCACAAACTGTAGCAATCAGTTTGTGATTGCTACATCTTGGAAACAACCCAAATGTCCATCAACTGGAGACTGGATAAAAAAAGCTGTGGTTCTTCCACAGAATGGAGTATTACTCTGCCATAAAAATGATAAGTTTGAATCATTTCTACTTAAATGGACATACATTGAGGAGATCCTCATAAGTGAAATAAATAGGTTACAGATAGGTAAATATCACATCTTTTGTCTGGTATGAGAAAATAAAGATGTAAATGAGTTCTAGAGTTGTATGTTATATATTGTGAAATAGAAAATACTCAAAGCAAAATAGGGTGTTATTATAGGTGTTATAATGAGATTATAACAAAAAAGAAGGGAAACAAATTTTATGTATATAGGGGGTGGTAGGGCTATGGGAAAAAATGAGAACTAAGTTGTGTCTTATACTGGTACAAATTCCTATTGTGGAGTGCAATCATGATGTGTATATGTAATGTACCAATAAAGATTTCGATTAAAAAAATCTAAAAAAATAGTATTAAATATGGAAGACAAAATTGTAAAAATCATAAGGGAATATGGGATGCTTTTCAAGCTTAGAGATGGGAATGATTTTTTTTTAAAGATATAGACCATCAAGGAAAAGAGTAATAAAACATTAAAATTAAATTGCATCAAAACATATTTATGAAATTGACAACTATACTATGGTTAAATAAGAGCACATCTTTATTCCTAGGAAATACACATATGCTAAAGCATTTAGAAGCAAAATATCATGGATAATATACGTTACCTTCAGTTCAGAACTTTATGTAAATTTGTACATACATATATATGAATAGAAACACAGAGAAAAAAGAAAGCACAAAAATGATTAATAATGCCAACAGAATAAAACAGAGATAAGAACTGGGTAAAGCATATATAAGTATTTTTTATACTATTTTTGCTTTTGCAATTTTTAAAAATTTGGCTTCATTTCCCCCAAAAAAGTGTTTTGATATTTTTAAAAAAAATATATTAGGAAAATGTACAAAGGACTGGGGATTTGGCTCAGTGATTCTGGCACCAGCCTTGCAAGCTCAAGGACCTGTGTAGAGCCCCAGTAACCACATACAACAATGTTGGTGTGCAGTCTCACGTCCACCAGCAATCAGTACCACATACCACAGTGTCAGGCGTGGTAGCTCATGCCTGTAATCCCAGCACTTGGGAGGCAGAGGCAGGGGGATTTTTGGGAGTTCAAGGCTGAGCTCAGGGCCCGCCTGAACTACAAAGTGAGACTCTGTCTCAAAAAAGAAAATGTATAAAATAAGCCACTAATTGTGCAATGTAGTATATACCTGTAATCCTAGCAAAGAGGAAGGCCTTGGCAGGAGGATCACAAATTTGAGTCTTGGCTAAATTGAGATTATCCCAAAATAAAGAGCTAAAGGCTTAGTGTGGTGGCTCACACCTGTAATCCTAGCACTCAGGAGGGAGAGGCAGGAGGATTGCCATGAGTTCAAGGCTAGCCTGGGCTACATAGTGAGTTAAGGGCCAGCCTAAACTACAAAGCAAGACTCTACCTCAAAAAACTTTAAAAAAAAAAGGTAAGTAAAAAGTTACAGTCTCCTGAGTTTGATTCCTGGCCCAAACAAACAAACTCCCAGCAAAGTACAGATTGAGAGGAAATACTGGTAAAGCACATATCCAAAAAAGCATCTATATTCAGAATACATAAAAAAGTCTACTTTTTTTTTTTTTTGAGACAAGGTCTCACTTTGTAGTTCAGGCTGGCCCTGAGCTCAGCCTTGAATTCATAGCAATTCTCCTGCCTCTGCCTCCCAAGTGCTGGGATTAAAGGTGTGAGCCACTGTAAGTGGTTCTGATTGCTGGTGGGCTTGAGTCACCATGCCCAGCATTGTTGTATGTGCTTACCAGATCAAACCAGGGCCTTTGGGCTTGCATGGCAGGTGAGGAATTACTGAGTTAAATCTCTGGCTCCAAAATGTCTACATTATTAAGGAAAAATAACACAAGGGAAATGAGTACAATATGAACTGACAATTAAGAGGAAAAAGATGCAACATTTATAAACATCTATAATGTTTAACCTCACTAATAACCAGAAAAACACTGGTAAGAACAATGAAATATGACTACAAAATAAGTTTCAATAATACTAAATATTTACCAGGAAATATATGAAAACTTAGAATAGTTTCTACAGTATACTAAAATCTATTAAAATTAAATATGACCCTATGACCCAGTAATTCTATTGCATATATTCTAAATACAAGAGTCAGTCTATGTAAGTACTCTAGTTTATATACTAGAGTATATTGCTCAGAAAAAAATTCCAAAACTGACGAGATAGTAAACCTACTGGGCTTATATGCCATAAGGTCTCACTGCCAACTATGCAACTCTGCCACTGTAGTCTGTTAAGTGCTAACAGATAATACCTATACAAATGGGCATGGCTGGTTCTTTAAAGTTTATCTAAAAAAAAAAAATACAAGGGCAGTTTCTTATGAGTCACAGTTTGCCAAATACTGCTCTAGTTAAAAACCTCAAATAGGGGCACTAAGAGACATATATAAAAATATCCATAGTAGCTTTATTTGTAACTGCAAAACATTTCCAAGCATCTAAAAGTGTACAAATTACGAAGATGGATAAGAAACACAGTCAAAGGTAGATTCAAATTGTGTGCTGGTTAATGATGGGGTTATGATCTGAGAAATCATATTCAGTGATTTCCTTGTTGTATGAACATAAGACTATACTTTACAAACATAGATAGTACAGGCCATTTGATATTGCTTCTTGATGTAATCATGAGATGAATAAGGACCTGTTCACATAACACACCATTGTATTCTACAATAAATTTTTTTTAGGATAGAACCCATGGTCTTGCACGCTACTACTAATCTATATTCCCAATTTCTAAATTTTTTATACAAGTAGAAATGTACTCTACAGCATAAAAAGCATATAAATACATAAAGCAGTTATCAGTCATTCATTACCATTTCCCAGTAATGTTTACTGGACATAACTATACATGACTGACAATACAGTAGGCTTATTTATACTAGCATTATCATAAATGCACATGAACTATGTGCTGTATTAGGTTATGAGTATTACCACTTCAACAGGAATATTTTTAGTCTCATTATATTTTTATAATGTACATGTGACCTGTTAGGGACTGAAACATTGTGCTATGGATGACTGTACTATCAGCAACTCACAATGAATAAATGAGAAATACAAATAGCATGAATGCATCTTACAAATGAGAGGCAGGCTAAAGAAAAATTTAGGAATATACCTACTAGACAGTGCTAATTACATAAAGTTTGAAAATATAAAGTTTATATATATATATATATATATATACACACACACACACACACACACACACACACACACACACATATATATATATATATATATATATATATATACACAAAGTATAAAGAATACATAGATGGTAAAAAGAACTATTTTGAGAGGAATTAAAAAACAAGAAAGTGATTTTCACAATTGTCAGAGTAATATATGTATACTGGATGTTGAAGAGAGAAAGGGTGAAATGGATGGTAGACACAGTATGTGCTTCAAGGATAATGCAAGACCTTATTTCTTAGCCTAAATGGTAGTTACATGGATGTTCATGTTCCTTACATGTTTTAATATAAATTTTAAATAGTCATTCTAATGAAAAACACTAAATTCATATCATTTGCAAGGCAAGACTAAGTGACTAAAACAGCATTAAAAAGTCAAGTGTTAGCTACTCAAAACTATAAGCCGTGATTATTAGTCAAATACCAGATTCAGCAAGTACTTTAGAACGCAAGAGATAAACCATGGGGGGGAAAAGATTAATTAGAATTTATACAAAAATACAGAGTAGGTAAAATCATCATTAATGACAACCCCCCTCCTTGAATAATACCTATATGTATTCTTTTACTCATTCACTTTTTGGGGAAATTTCAAACATATAAAAGTTGAGATATTGGTAAGAAGGAGCCCACACAGATCCAGTTTCAACACTTACTATTCACTACCAATCTTATATCTATTGTTATTTCTCTTGACTTACCCAGATTATTGACCAAATCTCAGGCATATCATTTGTAGAAAATTCAACATGTTATCTCAAAAAGGAGTCTTTTGAATATAATCATAATGTCCATTATCATAGTTTAAAAGTTAATAATCAGTGTTCAAATATCTGTAATTGTCTTATATATCCTTCAAAGATTCAAAAAAAGAACACCATACTAAACATTCAAGACCTGAATATATAGGTTCTCCCATTCTACATTTTCTCTTTTAATCACTTTCTTTTTACCTTGCAATAATTTATTAAAGAAATAAAACAAAAGTTGCAATTTCCTATGTTCTAGACTTTTTGTTGTCTGTAGTTTTATAGTACAGCCCTTGTATTTCCAATAATCTAGAGTTAAATAAGACATGATCTTATTTAGATTTTATTTTAAAAAGAACTTTAAGAAATAATACTTTTAGGTAAGGGTAAGCACTGTGCTCTCTGAAAGGCACACTGCCCCCCAAGTTAGCAGCCATTGACTATTCTTTAAATCCATTATTCAAAATACTGTGTGCAAATTCCTTTTCCATGTGTTAGTTTCAACTCTTCTTTGAAGTTCCTCTTTTTCTGATGTTAGTATTTTACAGTATTAAGGACTGAGCCTCGGGGTGTTCTACCATTTTGTTCTGAGATAAGGTCTCATTAACTGTCCAGCTGGCTTTGAACTTGCAAATCAAGACTCTGGAATAGCTGGGATTACAGGTACATGTCACAGTGCCCAGCAAAACCCCCCACTTTCTTTTTTTTCCCCTTTGGTACTTTTTCCCCCCAATACCAGGAATTGAACTCAGGACATTGCTTATCAAGCTGGTATAGCAGCAAAACTGAGCCAAATTCCACCCTCCTGTGTTTTTTTTTGAGACAGCGTCTTGCTTTGTAGTTCAGGCTGGCCCTGAGCTCAGCCTCAAACTCACATCACAGCAATCCTCCTGCCTCTGCCTCCCAAGTGCTGGGATTACAGGCGTGAGCCACCATGCCCAGTATTGTACGTGGTTACCGGGGGATCAAACCCGGGTCCTTGAGCTTGCAAGACAGGTGCTGGAACCACTGAGCTAAATGCCTGGCCCTAGCCAAGAAATGTTAATGATTAATGGGCCATGTGACTCACCTACCAAACTCTTTTGAAATGAGTTTAATGGATAAACTAAATGTACAAAGACTGTGAATCATCTTCTGAATAAACATTTCTAGCTCTTGATAATATTTTTTGATTATAGTATACTGAGAAAAATTAGAACTGATTTTCAAAAATTCAATAGGCATGGAAAAAGTTTTAAGTTACCTTTACAAAGCCACTGGTAGATGTTTTAAAAATTTAGTTGAATATCACCAATATGCTTAATGTCAGAGATTATCACAAATACAAGAGTGTAAAGCTTTATTTTGCAATTTTTTATCCTGAACCATTAACTATTTCTCCTGATGATTTATTAAAGCGTTCCTGTTTAGAACTCTACAGATACACTATTAGGCCCTCTAGATTTCAGTTTGCCTGAAGTAGTTCAATTTTGATTAGTTTGGTCACATCATTTCATGATACCCTGAGCAGGATGACAGGCAAAATCTTCTTAAATATGATAAACTTTACATATTAACTATCTATATTTGGGAAGGTCATTCCTTTTTCCTGTTATATTATGTAAAATAATTTAATAATTATTTCTATAATAATATACAGAAATAAATGCAGTGAGTTGCATGAAAGCTACATGATTCATTGCTGTCTACAAAATAAGGTAAAAAATCTTTATTAGTACACAGATTTGACACAGAAATATAATTAGGTGATAAGAAAAAAAAAAACCACAGTATTCCATTAACACAACTTTTTTTCCTGTTGTAGTAACATGGGTTTAAAGAAAAATTAAGTGTAAGTAATATTACTTAACAATGGTACGACATTTAATAGTTCATACAACACTTTTAATGCTCTTTTTACTTAATCTTCACAAGTTTGTCATATTATAATGACATGGCAGAAGCAAAAAAATGTAGTTTAAATAGAAATGAAAGGGGTTTCATTGTACTGGTCTACAGTTCTTATGTTTTTATTTCTAAGTCTGATCTTAGAAAAACAGAGCAGAATTATGGTAAAATTTTGACATGGAATATCAATGTGCAGGGATTTGGAAAAAGAATGAAAAGAAAGACAGGTATCCCAAAAGGAAAGACAAAACTGAGAAAAGCAAAGAGGCAGTGAATTATGGATCATCCAGTCTGACACAAGGTAATAAAAGCTGCGGCATATTATACAGGTTAGAAAAACAATTAGGGACAGATCGCTGAGGGGCTTCAATTCTTGCCTAAGTAGGCTGTGATTAATTTTATAGTTGGTTACCATATAATTTTATAGTTGGTTACCATTTTATAGGTAATGGTAAGCTGTTTAAAAAAAAGGAAATCCATGATAAGACCTCCATTTTAGGTAGACTGAAACAACAGAAATGAAGGAAGAAAAGAAAAGGGAAAGGAAGGAAGGAAAGTGAGAAAGGGGTTAGGGGAAAAGAGGGAAGAAGAGAAGGGATAGAGAGAGAGAGGGAGTGTGAGAGAGGAACAAGAAAAAGAATGAATGCATATAACTAATAGAGAAAGTAACATTGTTATTATAGTCTAGGTAAAAAACCATACAAGGGCTGCTACTACTATGGCAGCATAAGATGCAAAGTAATTAAGTAATTAAGTAGACTGAGTAGGACTTGGCTTTTTCCAGACAGAGAAACACGACTTGGATAATATAATTTCAATCAAAAGAATTTTAAGGCAGAAACTGGCAAATAAAAACATGGCTAGAAACAACTACCAGGTTGACTGAAAGAACTGGGAATGCAGGAACTGGGAACTAATATTCATGATCTTTGACAATGTCTCCCTGAAATAAAACATTTCAACTCAATAACATAGCCATGTGATTCAAACTGGAATCTCTCTCTTTAAATTGAAGGCATGAGAACAGAGAGGGCAAGTATAAGAGGATTCAATATTATATAGTAAAAAATGAGTCCTGTGATTCTTACTTCTGTCTGCCAAAAGACTCCTGTCTCAAGTATTATCTAGGGAAGAGATTCATAATTGCTAAATAGATAGCTGCAGTTCTTTACCAGGAGGAAGAACATCTGTTTTGTGTCCTGGTGGGAGATAGGTTTCCTAGGCTACCGAATTTATCCTCTACCCTACAATGCCACTAACAAACATACATTCAGAAACATAAAATGCAGGACTACATAGATCAAAGCTAGTTCTGTCATGAGTTAACTCCTAAACATTAGAAGAGTCTGGTCTTGTATCTTAAAATATTGGAGATGAGGCTTTTGGAGTCTACTTTCACAGGGAGTATCTTCTTTTTTGATGAAAGTTCAAGTTTAACTGTATGTGGAGGTCTACAGAAAACAGTATTTAATATTGAAGGGTTTCCAAGCAAAACAAAATAAAAGAATGATCTGGTTACTCTTTGTAATTTATGGTACTAATTCTGTACTTATGCAGAAACACATTCGGAAACCTTGGTTAAGAAAACTGATAAACAATTATATATTAGGGGTTTGGGATTTTAGCCCAGTGGTTCCAGTGCCTGCCATGCAAGAACCAAGGTCACGAGATCAATCCCTAGTATCTCCCCCCCCCCAAATTATATAATAAACATCTATTTTTCTAGTCTTTTGCAGTTTGGCAAGATTAATTAGGAAAATAATATTTAAATATGTAAATCCCATTTTGGGTCTGCAAAATAGAAAATGCAGAGAGTTGTATGAAAGCTACACAATTCACTACTGTCTACAAAATAAGGTAAAAAATCTTTATTAGCACACAGGTTTGACACAGAAATATAATTAGGTAATAAGAAAAAAAAAACCCACAGTATTCCATTAACACAACTTTTTTTCCTGTTGGTTGTAACATGAGTTTAAAGAAAAATTAAGTGTAATGCTAAAGAATGGTATGCCATTTAATAGTTTACCCAACACTTTTAATGCTCTTCTTACTTAATCTTCACAAATGTCTGATGCGGGAATTAATATTTTAGCTTTATAGGCCGGGGAGTTAGCTCAGTGGTTCCAGCGCCTGTCTTGCAAGCGCAAGGGCCCGGGTTCGATTCCCCGGTAACCACATAACAATACTGGGTGTGGAGACTCAACCCAGTAGCAACCAGTATCACATACCACAGTGCCGGGCGTGGTGGCTCACGCCTGTAATCCCAGCACTCGGGAGGCAGAGGCAGGAGGATTGTGATGTGAGTTTGAGGCTGAGCTCGGGGCCAGCCTGAACCACAAAAACGAGACCCTGTCTCAAAAAAAACCTAAAAAAAAAAAAAAAAAAATTTTAGCTTTATAAAGAAGAAATTGAGCAAATTTGTCATATTATACTGACACAGCAGAATCAAAAAGCATTTAAATATTTTTATCACCAATGAAAAACAGACCTTTTATTGCTCTTGTTTTTACACATATAAGGCTTATATCTAATTTTAAAAAGTATGAGTTTTTGTTTGTCCACAGTCATCAAATTCAAGTTGGTTCTTTGCCATCTATAAATTTTACTAAGGCAAAGCACTGCTGCTAATCCCAGAGGCTCTCAAGGCCAGTTGGAGGTTGCAGTTGCGTGCATCCTTGTCCCATAATTTTGACTTCATCTTGAAGTTTTCTAGAATACAACTACATTTGTAGTTTTCTAAACTGCAAATTTTACTGAAGAATACAATCTAGAGTAGAAGTTATCTTTTTCTTTTCACTTTCTATTTTTAAAATTTAACTTAGGAGTATATATATAGGAAGAGCTCTTGGTAATTCAAGAAGTAGGGATAATATGCTAATTTCAACAGTAACTGAAATTCTAAAAGGTATTCTCAATATTTTGGTATTAAAGTTTTGTTAAGCACTATAATAGATGCTAATCCCATAAGTTCTAAAGGCCACAGTCTAAAAAAGTTAGAGGAGCTCATAAGAAATAAGACATGAAGAATCTAGAATTTAAAATAAAAATAAAAGGAATTTCATGTCAAACATGAAATTTTTAACAGGAGTAGAGAAAATTTTATGCCTGTATTTAAGAAAATATATAAAAAATATCTTCCATGAAAATAATACTTTGGGTAATCCACTTTTTTAAAGGTAAGTTTCTAAATATATTCCACTAAGAGGAATAAATATACTAAGGGACACTTTCAAGATGAATCTCAAGAATTTAGTAAACAAAAGGATGGCACAGATTTTGCCCATTAAGGCTGAAGTAATGGGCAAAAATCTTATGGGAAGAATGAGGACAAGTACAGGAAAAAGAAAAGATGGTCCATTTTTTCTGTTAACCATGTCTTTTTTAAGAGATGAAAAGGAGTTATAACAGACATGTATATTATAGTTACAAAATATAATGTTGGTAACAAAAACAAAACATCTACTTATTTGACAAAATGTCTCATTTTCCTCAGGACTCATTGGGAGTTCTAGATGGCACAGATGACCAGGAGAGGGCAGCTCACCACTGCAGCTGCGAGTCAACTCAGAAGACGCAAATCCCTTTCTTTTCCACCAAAGGGAGACTCTACTTTATTTACAGATTCTATATTCAACTAATGAAAATAGGGTCCTTAAAACTGTAATCCAAGGATAAAGTATAATAGTATAAGTCATTACAAGTAACAAGTAAGAAAAATTTCTGATATGCAAAATGGAGCTCATAAAATGATACTAAGGCATTTGTCCCTTTCAGAAGTACTAGCAATTATATTCATTATGACTAACAATGTATAATTATTATTATTTTTTACTTCAATGTACTTTGTAAATTGTACTTTGTACAATGTATTTTGTAAATAACTGCTACTTACGATTTAATCTATATTTTCAGTTATCCAAACTCTTTACCAAAATAAATTTATACACAATGAATGGGTTGAGGAGGGAAAACCTTCTTGTACTAACCAATTTCAAAAGCCATTACTTTTTCTTGGATTACACATACATTTGAAATACATTTCGTTTATAATCTGTGTTACTGGAATGAATTTAAAGTCAATCACAATGATCAAAATGAGCTGCTCTTTTTTAAAAATAACAAGTGTGATAAAAATGCTAAACTTTTCTAATGTTAGGAGAAGGTAAGACTAGCACAATTTCTTCTTGTGAAAACTCCACTCAGAGTATGGGAGTGAAATAATCTGAGCACCTAGTGTTAAGCTATTTATTATTTGGGAGGAACAGCTTTCATTCACTGAATGCTCTGGCTCTTATTAACTCAAAAATCAGAAGAAAGGTTGTTGATTATAAGTTTATTAATGTTTATCTTCATAAGTATATCACCTGCTGCTTAAATGTTTATATTAAAATTAAAATATTAGCTGGGCATAACAGTGTACAACTGTAATCCCAGGACTCTGGAAGGCTGAGGTAGAAGATCACAAGTTAAGACTCAATCTGTGCAACTTAGTGATTAAGACACTGTCTCAAAATTAAAACAATTTTTAAAAAAAGAACCAGCCATTTAGCTCAGTGAGAAGGTTCTAGGTTCAATCTCCAGTTTAAAAACAAAACAAAAAACTAGAATCTCCACAGCTTTGGAAGTTGAGACCTGAGAAGTACAAATTAAGGTTAGCATGAGTAACTTAGTGAGATCCTAGCTGGAAGTATATAGCTCGGTGGAAAACAAAATATATGAAACACCAAAAAAGACAATATTGATTACATATGGTTTAAATATGGATTTCACTTACTTCTGAGTTTTTAAGACTTAAGGCAGCACTTACAAGTCTTCTTTAGTGTCAGTATTCAAAAAAGTATGTTGGCATAGTATTATTCGGGTAAATGGAGGGCAACTTCAGTCAACCAGCTCAGAAGCTCTGACTGTCCCAGGCCCCACTAGGCCTCTCTCTGAGGGTGACTATTTTGCTCACCTGTAACTTATTCCTGATACAGCAACTTATTTCTGATACATTCCTGATGAAGCACATCAGTCAGGAAGTTCTGAGGTGAATATCTCTGAGAGCAAAAGGACAAGGAGAGAGGAGGGTGTGGTGCACATGCTTTTAATCCCAGCACTCTGGGAGGCTAAGGTGAAAGTGAAAGGATCACAAAATTCGAGGCCAGCTGGGACAAGTCAGCAAGACAGTATCTCAAAATTTAAAAAGGACTTGGGATGTAAGCTCAGTGTGAAGGTCTTGTGTTCAATCCTCAGGACTGGGAAGAAGACAAGGGAAGAATCAAAGTTGTAGTTGTAACCCTCATTTAATTTTTAATAATTAGAAATAGCACATTGTAGGAAGCAAAGAAGTGGTTGGGTAAAAATTGAAGTCTGTGTGTTAATTTTGATTTCTTTACCATTAGCATACACTGACTGTTTCAACCTCTATCCATTTAAAAATACTGTTGAGGTTTTAAAAGGAAAAAAATTTAAAAGCAGGGTTATAAGATATTTTCCTTCATTTTCATATATATGGAAAAAAGAGTACAGTATATAGAGGATCCAGTATACTATTATCTGCAGCCAGACATTTGAGAGTCTTAGAATTTAAGAAGGAATTAATTACAATACATGCAAATGTATATATTTTAAGTATATTCAAATGAGAAAAACTACTAACAGACCCAACTATTAATCCCTGGAAATTATAAAACATAATAGCAAAATTAGAAACGCTATACACTAGAAAATAAAATTGGAAAAAATCTCCCAAAGTTGATTTAAGACCAAGAAATGTTTAAGCTAAAAGAAAATTAAAGCATCAATTTAAAAAGTTTGCCTTGTGAAAAATATATGTTTTATAAAGAAAAAAAAAAAGCAGGGAAAAGAATCAAAGAAAAAAGGGAAAAGAAAGATGTGCATTTCCATATTATATTATATGCTGCACCCTAACAGGAGATGAAATGAACCCTTCACTAAGGCACAAAGTATCTTATATACTTTCAGAGATACAGAAAATAAATTACACTTGAAGGATCTGAAATAAGAATGGTTTTAGACATTTCATCAATATTGGAAATCAAAAGCAATAAAGCAATGCCATTGAAATTCTAAAGGAGAATCACTGTCAACTTATGAATTCTACCGTATTTATCTTTTAGGGTATTACTGGAAATGAATTCTTTCAAACTTGAGTAAGTAAAGCAAGGGAGAGATGAAATGAGATGCAGGAAACCACCACCATCACAGGAGAAAATCAAAAGGAATCTCTAAGATAATAGCAAAAGATCTAGGAATGACACCCTGTAACAGCTAAAAGAGAGGGCAACCATATCAGGATGAAGTCCTTTTCTCCAAAATGATGAAACTTATGTAAACTCAAAAATAACCACAGAGGGTAGACTTATGGAAGGAAGAAGTTTGCTTTTAGTGATAAATACATAGAAAATTAAATAATCAAAACAAAAATCAATAGTAACTTGGGGTAAGAGAAAGTTGCAACAATAAAGGAGAGGAATATTCATGGTAGTTACCTATTTGATTCAGCTGTGCATCAACACTTACATAATCCTAACAATATAAATACTGATTACTGATGTAACTAAAATGACAATATAATTATTTAAAGAGGATGTGAAGAATTTTACATATAATGACAGCAAAGGGAGGTATGAAAAGATTAAATCTATCTTTTATAATGAGAACTCTATGGAACATTCTAAAATGCTGAAATTGCAGTACATGTAACTTGTGCATTTATAGTCGTACTTGTTGTAGCTTCCTGGTATTCTGATCATATGTATACAAGATATTATTTCCCCTACTAGCCAGTAAATTATTTACCGTGTTTCATTAACCTCTGTTAACAGATCTTAGCACACAAATTTATAATAGTAGCCAATAATAATTACTTGCTGAATCAGCAAGAAATGAGATTGCTTCTATAAATCTGCAAGTTAACTTGTGAGATTTTGTTTTACTTGTCCAGAAACTAAAGTTCCTTTGTGTCTAAGGCTAAAAATGTTCTTATCTTGGGCTGGGGATTTAGCTCAGTGGTTCTGGCACCTGCCTTGCATGCACAAAGTCCCGAGTTTGATTCCCAGTAACCACATACAACAATGCTGGGCGTGGTGACTCATGCCCACCAGCAATTAGTACCACACACCATAATGCCGGGTGTGGTGGCTCAGCACTAGAGAAGCAGAGGCTTGTGAGTTCAAGGCTAGCCTGGGCTCAGAGCCACCCTGAACTACAGAGCGAAACCCTCTCAAAAAAAAAAAAAAAAGAAAAAAAGAAAAAAAAAGAAAACAAAAAGTGCTCTTATCTTATGAAGCATAACTAGGTTCCTACGATGAAAGAGAAAAATGTCAGCTGTTTGCTTTCCTTCTTTACTGACCTAGACTCCACCATTAAGACATAAGTGCAAATATTCTGAAAGGAAGCTGTAAGGAAACACAGCAGAGACCACATGGAGTCCATTTTTTATAATGAGTTGTCAGCAGCTACATCCTTTTCCAGGTTCCACTAGCAATCGCAGGGATTCCATGTAGCCAGTATTTGTTTTGTCAACACTGCAGTCACTGCTTACCAGCCATGAAAGTAACATCTCTGGATAAATTCTGCAATGAGATTTACATTATTCCTCAAAGTTGGCCTCCAAGCCTGTTTATCAACCCCAAAAGAAATTCTATGTGAAATCCAATATTCTTTTCTGCTTAAACTAACTAAAGTAGCTTCAACTGTTTGCTACCATGACCCTCAGCCCATTTTACTTGTCACTACTTGGAAATATTCCAGTAATTTCAGTTTACAACCCTTCTTTCCAACAGACTTTCATGTAATATGTCAAATATTAAAACAGTCATTGGTTTCAACATCTCTTT
>PVIR01037681.1:0-14953 GCA_004026965.1 Petromus typicus | reverse complement strand
TCACCATAAGTTTGAAGCCTGCCTCAGCTAGTGAGTTCAGGGCCATCTGAACAGAAAACTCACAGCACTAGATTATTAGTAGACACAGTTACTATTTGGTTATGTTAGAGATCTAAAAATGAAAAAGTGATTACATATGGAGTCAAAGACTGAGAAAGTGCTGCTGACTTCCTTTGTGGCTTTCCTCAACTTTACACATACGATAAATGGTTACACAACATTTCCTCTGAAGCCAAATATGACAGAGTTTTGGCAGGCAGATAATATTAGCACATGATACACACTGTCTAGGGTTACTAAAGGAGAGGATAGAAAAATTAGAGGCAGAACTATCTCAGATTCAAACCTGTGAAAACTTAGCCAATACACGGGGTGACAGGACTGTTCAAGGTTTATATTAGTGTTTTAAAAACTGTCAAAGCTAAGTGGGGAATTAGCTCAGCGGCACCATGGCTGCCTTGCAACTATAAGGTCCCAAGGTCGATTCCTCTACCAAAAAAACAGAACAAAACTATCAAAGCTCACTCTCACAGAAGACAAGGCCTAAATTATGATTAATGTCTTACCAATTCTTATCTTAAAACTGATCACATACTTAAATTTAAATTTTTCAAATGAAAAACAAAATTTTCAAAGAAAGGGGGAAAAATGGAAATTGGTTTTTCGGTTGTTATATTTGTTTTGGACACATGTACCTGTTAGGAAGTAAATTTAAACACAAATGTGTTCCCACAGAAAATGCAACTCAAGTGTTCGCCTACAGACAAGGCTCCCCACCCCATTTTCCCCCTCCAGACATGCAACACTTATCTCTACAAAGTCAGGTATGTTCAACAGGTGCGGGGACCTGTTTGTAGTTTTCCCAGTTTGGAGGTGGAGTGGTAAAGGGTAATCAACCTTATCACAGGAGGAATATTATTGCTAGTTACCTAGATACAGCGTGGGAAGCCTAGTGTCCTTCCCATTTGTTCTTTAAGGGCATTTTATTGCTTAATAAATCCGGTGTTTCCCTTCAACAGCCTCTATGAATCTTAAAGTCTTTGCTATGGGTGGGAAGGGCTGGAAGCTCAAAGATACTTGGCTGTGCTTCAGATAGCAGAGGCCCCACTTTCAGGGTTAGGAGGAGGTACCTGAAAAGAAGCCCTGTTCTCCTTATACTCCACACGAGTTCTTTCACACACTGAAGGCAAAGTGAAACAGAAATATTCATGTGATTAGTAGAAAGGTAAGGAATATATCTAAGCTTTAAAAATGTACTCTATTTCTAACCATACATATATTTACTTTCTAGAAATAAATGAGCAAGAATACAAAGATGTACAGGAATAACACTATAGATTTTTTAAATAACTGTACAAAGAAACAGAACAGACTAAAAACAAGTAAGTATACTTTAGTAAGTTTATCAGTTTTAAAATAGCCCACCTATATAAAGCAGTATATTTGCATTAAAGAGAAAAGGGACCTGTGATAAAAAAAATTTAGGAAGATGGCCATATTATTATTACTGAATGTGAGGAGTCCTTTAGAGTAGTGTATAAATTTAATACCATTCACAGCATTTAAATGCAAGTTACTGCTGTAAAAGACATGGAAGGAAGGATACTTTCTTTCCTCTGTCCCCAATCTCTCTTTTCTTCTTGAGTTCTGGACACTAAACTCAGGGCCTTGCATACAGTAGGCAAGCTTGCTCCACCACTGAGCTGTACTACCCCTCCAGCCATGTATCTTTAAAATTCTTTCATTATTTTATTTAACATGATAGGATCTCATTAAGTTATCCTGGTTGGACTAGAACTTGTACTCGTCCTGCCTCAGACTCCAGAGTAGCTGGGATTACAGGCATGTGATGTCACACTTGCTGAGATATTTTCTTTAGCTGTACTATCTCAAGGGAGGAACAGAGGGCAGAAGACATTTCTGCTTCTGTATTTTTGCAGTTTGATTTTTTTTCCCTTTAAAAATATAAGCACATGCTAATCTTTTAAAATTTAAAGGGCATTTTCATGTGAAGGGAGAATGCACCATTCATTTTTATTTAATAACACAACTGAGGTTCGCTAGCAGGTCTGAGATTGGCAGGAATACAGTGACACTTGCTGGCTCTCTTCGGGCACCACCGAATACCATGCCAGTCAGTCTTTAGTGAGCAGGTGAAAACAAACATGGTGCCACCCTGAATTTTCATGTCTTTCTTCTGAGAAATACTAAATGAATATTTAATTTTTTACAACATTTATAAGCTTAATAAAGTAAATATATGTTAATATTTCTTTTTAATAGATAGGTATCAAGGATATTTTCTTTTGTTGAGACAGGGTTTCACTTTTTTGTAGTTCAGGCTGGCCCTGAGCTCATTCTTAAACTCACAGCAATCCTCCTGCCTCTGTCTCCCAAGTGCTGGGATTATAGGCGTGAGCCACCTCACCCAGCACTGTGGTATGTGGTTCTGATTGCTGGTAGGTGTGGCACGGTTGTATGTGGTTATGGAGGATCAAACCTGGGAGGATCAAACCCAGGCCCTTGCACTTGCAAGGCAGGTGCTGGAACCAATGAGCTAAATGTCCGGCCCCCAAGGATATTTTTTAAAAAGTGCCACCTGCTGACAAAATGAGGTCTATGAATTCCAGGGGACTCATTTCCAGCCACTTTCTCAGTGAGGAGCACTCAAGGAGTGAAGTGGAAGCCCAGGGGCCCTGTACTTTCCCACCTGCACTCTAGCAGAAAAACTCCCATTTCATACCTTTATTTACTGGGGTTGCACCTTAGATTTCATCTACAAGAAAGGCAAATTCCATTCTGAAAGTTTTGTTTTTTAACTGCTTGCTGCATTAAGCAATAGGGACTAAAGGCAGGTACAGGAGTTTACACTTTAATGGCAGGTACCAGCCTCGGCAGTCAGTGATTATACTGCCCAGAAACAGGTGACAAAAGACAGGATCCATGCAAAGCACTGTGGGACCAACTTATCAGAGGTGAGTCAGGAATCAAAGCTCCACGGGTAAGGTCACAATTCAGGTAACATCACTGGTTAGCCTCAAGGAGGAAGACCACAGCCCAATTCAATCAATCCCTCAGCAACCCAAGTGGGAAGTGCCCGGACACTTTCCCTAATGACAAGGAATTAAATCATCACCACCCATTTTGTGCACACAGCTGGAGTTTACTGAATAACTACTAGGGCCAGAGACTCCTGCAAGCACTTCATTTAATTCTCACAACCAGTAGGCAGGAGTAGTGGGTGGTACCTGCCTATAATGCCAGCACATGGGAGGCTGAAGCAGGATGATCTTCAGGAGTATGAGGCCAGCATGGGCTACACAGTGAATGCAAAGGCCTGGAATGCAGTTAGTCCCTGTCTCTAAAACAAAAATGCAAAAACCAACCACTATGTGAAGTATTCACATAGTGAATGCATCAAATGTACAATACATCAAATGTATTGTGTGTAAGAGTAAACTAACACTTCGGTAGGCTCAGGGATTTCCCCACAGTCACACAGCACGCAGTCCTAGGAGCAAAGCGCTTCCATGTTACAACTGAGATAAAAAGGAGTTCAACCCTGAGTGCTAGATAAGGCGCTCTCACCAGCCAGAAACACACTAAACCTCTTAAAGGTATCCTGCAACCTAGGTTCCTGACAATTCCCACACTTGAGGTTTTAAGTAACTCATTGCAGGTGCTCTCCTCAGAAAGAATGCGCCACACGCCTATTTCTTCGAGTCCGCTAGGTTCTCTCTGTCAGTCTCATCAGGAAGGGGATGCTTAACCTAGTCTGACACCCGGAAGTGCATTCACCTTGTACCATCCTTCCCTGCAGTTATCACCAATCCAGACCCAAGACCATCCTCCTCCTCCTCGAGTCCCTTTAGCTCCAGGAGAGTATCCCTCACCCGTCTACCCCAATCTCCACAAACTGCTTAAACTCTGGAATGCGAGATTCAGGAAAGCTGCTTTGAAATTGTTTGGCCATCACAGCACTTTAACAAGTAGATGAAATAATTTATGGCTGCATCTGTTTAAAACCAGCCTCAGTACAGACCCACAGCTTTGAGCAAGTTGAGGTTAAACATAATCAGACTTCCAGATGTTTCCCCATAGCCTGGCTTCTGTTTTAGGGTCCTGGTAACGGGGTTCCCTGCAAAAAGTGAGGTGCCTGTTATCTGGCCAAGGGGAAGTTCCTGAATAGGCTTTGGAGGCAAGTGGAGTGATTAATTAATCAAAAGTATTACATAGCTTGAGGTAATTAGCAGCAAAAATGTTTAGCTGAGCTTCCTCTTTTCATCTTGAGGCAATTCCTATAGACAGATGCTCAGGATTAATGGAGTTTAATGAGACCGGCAGCGGCTGCCTAATTAGTCAGTAAGGAGGAAGCAGTAATGACAAAGGGAAAAGGTTTCACTCTGGTGATTAGCTGAGGCCTGGGACAGTTTTTCCTAAATAGTGGGCTATACCCTCAGCCTCAAAGGAGTCCTAGCGCAAATTAAAGGTTAAAAACAAAAACCCCAAAAGCAAACAACCCAAAGCAGAGCTCTTCCCTGCCTGAGAGGAGGAACCATATTAGCGCCGAGGCAGTGACAGCTCACTGCCAGCCATGATTCCCTCAACATCAACACCAAAATCTGTCAGCACCAACTGCTCCCGGGGCCGGGTGAGGTGGTCACTCTTCCCGCGGGACACCAGGAACATTAGCAAGATGGGGCAGAGGAGCCACTGTAATGAACACACACAGCTCCAGAGCGCCCCCTTCACACCTGCCGTTACACCTGTGTTATCAGCTCAGTCATCTCCCAATGCACACAGATCTTAAGCCATACTGTACATGACATATATACAATTTTGTCCAAATACCTTTTTTTATTATATCAGTGTCTCATCTCAGTTCTGCTAGGCCTGGTTAGTCTCCCAATGGACAGAGGAATGGAAATCTTTTCAGAATTGACTAAGTTATTGGCAGTAAGTTTTCCAATCTGTCCAGAAACAAGAGAATTTTATTTCTGTTACAGAGTGAGAATATATGCTAGAATGGTATCATCAACAAATATAAAGAAGCAGCTGGCGGCAACACTACTGATCCTCACAAATCGCAAGTGCTGTGCTTTAGTTTTCCCAATAATGTGGATCAATCTGCTCTTTATGACAAGTGAGAAGTGCCCCCCAAGGTGGGCCAGAAGTGCAGAGAAATTATCCACTGGGCTAACCTAGACAGAGGCGAACTGCTGCGCATCCGGCACTAACGTCCACAAAGAGAAGTGTGAAAGGTGGGACTGACAAACTTCTGATTTGAGGTTATATATGTGTACCGATATTTGGTTTGAGGTAGCCCAAAGTTTCAGTGCTTTTTAGTTTATTTTTTGTAGTTAGTTCTACCTTAAATCTCCACCACTTGACACTAGAAATTATCAAGAAAAGAAATTTATTCCTTACATAATAAAGCCATATAGGAGTAACCTTCAAATGGAGTTCTTCTCTGCACCAAAATCAGCCTTACAGCCACCACTACCATGAAAGGACATTCCAGGCTTTCCTCTGACCATGTGGAAACTTGGATTTTTCAGCACTGGCTTCCTTGGGGGAAGGGAGAGGGTCAGAGTCAGAAACTTCTTTCAAGTATGGCTGGAAGGTAAATGAAACTATGCTCCTGTTAAACATTTACATAAAGAAGGTCACACAGGTTGGTCTTAATAACCCCAGGAAGCAGTTCTTAACAGCAGCTCCTGTCCTGGGAATGGAGAGAGGAAAACACTCAAGATCAGCATAGATTTGCGTTAATATCCAGTTTCCAAAGTCTATACAGTTCCTTGCTGTAGGCTATTTACTTTTATAGTTTTGGGATGTCTGTGTCACACTGTTATTTCCTGGCAAAGCCTGAGAAACAATACAAGTCACTTTAATCTTAATGCTAAAACTAGTTTCTACATTTTCATCAATTCTCTTGCACTTAAGTCATTCTTAAGGTCCACTCACAAAGGTACTTTCCAGAACTCATTCAACAGATAAACCTTTCCAACTCAAAAGCAGGGCAAAGAGCAACTCCAGACTCCCCTAAAGGGACCCAATTGCAACCACGACTTCAGCTAAGATTTCAGTACAGAGAAACTGTCCACTGTGCTATCCTAAATAGAGACAAAATGCTTCTCATCGGGCGCTAACATTTACACAGAGAAGTGTGAAAGATGGGATGGGACTGAGGTTTTTTCACAAACTTCTGCTTTGAGGTTATACAGTTTACCGACTTTCAGTTTGAGGTATTAGAAAGGATGAGGTATTATAATGTTTATCCAAGTAAGAGCGACACACTGGCTGTCATCTTCAGAGTCAGTTTTGGAGGAAAAATGGTCATAAGTAAATAAACTGATACTGTACTCTGCTGGATGATACACTTTGGGCTGTGGATGCCACAAGTCAAAGAGAAACTGCTTCATTCGGTCTCTGTGCCTGTTGTTATAGCTCCTCCACATCTTAAGTACCGTGCAGCTCCGGGCTCACTTGAACTACATACATCTATAAGAAGCTTTATGTTCAAAAGAACAAAACAGGAAAACAGAACATATACATTCAAACAAGAAGGCTTTTTTACAGGACAACCTCAAAAAATATTTCTTGGTAAAAAGA
The DNA here is from genome assembly GCA_004026965.1 of Petromus typicus. Lineage (NCBI taxonomy): Eukaryota > Metazoa > Chordata > Mammalia > Rodentia > Petromuridae > Petromus > Petromus typicus. Next base: position 8,338 of record PVIR01037681.1, on the reverse strand, counting down.
TATACAGCAGAAGCAAGGTACCTTTCAGCCTACCAACCCAGGCCTTCTTAAAAAAAGATACTGTAGGGCTGGGGATTTAGCTCAGTGGTTCCGGGCGCCTGTCCAAGGGCCCGGGTTTGATGCCCTGGTAACCATATATATTAGTGGGTGTGGAGACTCATGCCCAGCAGCGATCAGTACCACATACCACAGTGCTGGCGTGGTGGCTCAAGCCTGTAATCCCAGCATTCAGGAGGCAGAGGCAGGAGGATTGCTGTGATGTGAGTCTGAGGCTGAGCTCAGGGCCAGCCTGAACTACAAACAAAGCATGACCCTGTCTTTAAAAAAAGAAAAAAAGATACTGTAATCACATTCCTCCGAAGAGAGACACCAGAGAAAAAAACCAGCATTCATTAGCAGTAACAATCTTATGATGAGTCTTGTGATTCTGAATTCTGCACACATTTGCTATCATCGTATACACACAAAAATTACCGTCCCTATCAGGAGACACTTGCCCATGCCAAGTTAAGTCATTTCTGGAACTGGGGTGGGGGAATGAACAATAAATATAAACATATAACTTGGTTTTATGATTCCAAACTTAAAAATACAGTAACCAGCGAGCAAAACCAAGTTTGTGGTTTTAAAATTTTAACAAATATATACCAACAGCCCCCTGCTTCCCCACAGACACAAGGGAAAAAAGGAGACACTTGTTTTTATACCTACTGTAGAGAAACTCAGAAGGTAGCCTGGAAAAAAAAGCAAACAGCAGCTGGAAGTCTTTATTATGGAGGAAAGCAGCAGCCAAACCAGAAATAGGAATTATCTACTTTATTCACACATGGCTATCATAGAACAAAAGGCCACTTGGCCTAAAAATACCAACAACTGGCCCAGCAGCTGAAAATGTTTAAAGTCAAGAAAACCAGCAAATCCCAAGAACTTGAACTTACAAGATGGTGTTTTACCCCCATCATCCTAGGTCACCTCTAAAAACTGTCCCAGAGTTGCCTTCTGTGTAGCTGATATCTCAGGCACGAAGGATAGACTTTTAACTCCAAAATTCTACTTCAACACTGGTACTCCTCATCCCAGGTCTTCTACAGATAATTTTGTATACTAGCAAAACTAACCAAAATAATTTGTAACTCGGCCCCTTGCATTCTTCCTGGCCCACCAAAATCAAAGAAATGAGAATTAAGTCTTCCAAGGTCAGGTAAGGCCTGAGTTCCACAATGTATTCACCGTGCTGTCTTTCACCATGAACATCAGAGGGGCAAATCTCAGCAAACTCTTTAAAAGTTGGTACAGAGTCAAGAAATGCTACCTCTTAGCAATAGCTTTTCTCAACTAAGGTTGCTCTCAGGTACTATCAATGAAAGAATAATCTGAAATCCGCAAAAGCACAGACATAGGAGTTTAGGTATTTTCAGAATTATCGTGCAGACAACGCTCAAGTCAGCACAGTATAATGGGTAAGAAGCCAGAATCCTAGCACAGAAGACTGCCTCAGTTTCTTTGGGCAATGTGTACTTTGGGCCTCAGTTTCCTCATTCTCAAAATGGAGATGGTAATACCTCATACAGATGTTGAGAATCAACACCGTGAAGTTCTCAGAATTTGGCTCACTTAGAAGGTATCCAGTTTTATTTGCTATTGTTATTACCACCAACAACAACCCTAAATACTAGGTTAGAATTTAGATAGGCAGGGGCTGGGGAGTTAGCTCAGTGGTTCTGGCGCCTGTCTTGCAAGCGCAAGGGCCCGGGTTCGATTCCCTGGTAACCACATACCATACTGGGTGTGGAGACTCATGCCCAGCAGCAACCAGTACCACATACCACAGTGCCGGGCGTGGTGGCTCATGCCTGTAATCCCAGCACTCGGGAAGCAGAGGCAGGAGGATTGCTGTGATGTGAGTTGGAGGCTGAGCTCAGGGCCAGCCTGAACCACAAAGCAAGACCCTGTCTCAGAAAAAAAAAACCTAAAAAAAAAAAGAATTTAGATAGGCATTTTTCTTTTCTTTTCTTTGTGTAAGGATGTACACTGACTGGACCCTTGAGTTACAACTGGTCTCACCTACAACTTGAGTTACAACTGGAATTTTAGTTTTAACCTATCACCAAAGTCTTGAGTTACAGCCCAAACGCAGTCTTTCTAGTGTGGGGTAAATTGAAAAACCTTGGGCCAGTGTCTGGCTAAGGATACTGAGATCTGCCTGGAAGAAAGTGTGGCCTAAAATTACACAGGAGAAGACTTTGAAAGCTGTGTAGAGAAGCCTGAGCCTTCAACTGACTTTGTGTTTGTTGACACTGTCACTATAGTAGAGTCCATAGCTTGAGGAACTCAAGAATTGTCTATGTAGGAACGTCAGCAACTCCCAGCTGAGCAAAGAAAGGCAGCTGGGGCGCTTTCAGGAGAAGAGAAGCTGTGCCTTCAATCAGGGCTGCGAAGTTCTTCTCACGTAGAGGAAATTCCAAAAAAATGGACACAGATACAAACATCTGTAGAGAAGACCCACACAGACTGAGAAAAAGTCAACTAGTGCATTCACTTGCATAACGACAATGCCGTACTATACTACAGAACAGTAATAGAGAAAAATCAGAGACAGACAGACAAGTTCTGAAAAGGTTGAGACCCAGTGAGGGGTCTCAGTGAAGCAGGTCCGAGTGGCTACAGACTCTCCCAAGCAGAGAAAGGACCCCAGAGAGCCAGATTCCTGGTGTTCTTATGGAAGGGGCTCTCCTTCCACACAGTAACTACCCTCCACTTCATCTTCCCTTCTTGCAAGCCAAAGATGTCCACTTGAATGGTAAGTATGGTTATGAAATTGTTGTTTCTTTTAAGCTAGGTATATTTTATCACTTGTTGGTGAATACACTAGCAAAATTATTAGTGTTTCTGATAAATTACACATATGTAAAACTCTTTCATTAGGAGAAAGTTAAAGAGATGCTTCAAGAGGTTGGGGATGTGTTATGGATATTTCCATCATTTCTTATGGGAAAAATAGTCTTGACTTACAATCAACTTGAGTTATAACGTCCTCGCAAAAGGATTGAGTTCCTAAGTCCAGGGTTTACTGCAGTACCTTTTATTTTCTCACAGCACGGCAGCTCTTTAGTTGCCCCTACAGAATTGATTCTGTGCACTGAGACAACCAGAAGCCAAGAATGTTTATTTTTTTCAGCAGGGGGTGCTCACCCCTCAGGGCCTTGAAAGCGCATTCAGGAGATGAACGTGGCCACGGTATGGCCATGCACTGATTTGCAGAAGCTTTTAGATCTGTATCAGACATGCAATAGTCATTGCTCACAGGCAAGAGAACTGACATACAAGTCACCTAGTTCAAGGTCATTTTTGCCAACAGCACCTGCTAAACAACTGACTGCATGGACTGGTGCCAAGATTAGCCTTTTGTTGCCTAAAAAAGGCCAGTCAAAATTCCCAGTAAGAAAAGGTAGAAGACTGAAATGGAAGGAAAAAAATACACACCACACCTCAGGTAAACAAGTTTCCATTCCTCTTCACATTCTGCTCCTGAGCACCTATCATCCTCTCAGCTAATCTGGACCATTCTACAAAAATTCCTCTAAGACTTCTTCTCTCTGATGTCTAATATCCAAGTGGATATTTGCATGGCTCAGAACATTTGCCACTTTCTACTTGGTACTGTCTTTTAGAATATAATTTCTTTTCAACTACACACCTGTTTCCAGTGTGTTTGGCGATGTAACTTGCTCATTAGGACACTTATCTGCTTGCTGAATGCTGGCTGAGTGGGTAGGCCAATCTGATGGGTCCCTCAGAGATTGTTAGCACTATGTATGTGTACTAAAAAGTCCTCTTGACTTTATCCATAGTACTTTTTCTTGGGGTATTCAGGAAGTCCACACTACTTTGTTCTAACATCTTGTTTACAACAGTGCACCAACTAGGGCACATAATAAGCAACTGGCTTATCAACTGGGTTCTGACAGCACCAATATCTCTACCGAAGTACAAAGTCAAAAAAACCTCACAAAGGGGCCGAGGAGTTAGCTCAGTGGTTCCGGCGCCTGTCTTGCAAGCGCAAGGGCCCGGGTTCGATTCCTCGGTAACCACATAACAATACTGGGTGTGGAGACTCAACCCAGCAGCAACCAGTACCACATACCACAGTGCCGGGCGTGGTGGCTCATGCCTGTAATCCCAGCACTTGGGAGGCAGAGGCAGGAGGATTGTGATGTGAGTTTGAGGCTGAGCTCCGGGCCAGCCTGAACCACAAAAGCAAGACCCTGTCTCAAAAAACCTAAAAAAAAAAAACCTCACAAAGAATTAAAAACTGAATCTACAGTCAGAACCAATATCTACCCTCCTGAGCCTACACATCAACGTTTTAGCTTGAAGTCAAGTGAGCCAAGGCATCAGTGGAAAAAGGAGGCAGACTGGGGGGACATAGGAATAACATGGAGCTATCCCCCTTCCCTCTCCCTCTGCTGCCATAATGTAAACCGTACCAATTTTGGGCGCTACCCTAAGTACCGACTTAAACATGTTTCCTTTATGCTACAGGTTAATTCCTGTCTCCAGAGAAAGGAAGAGAGACAAGGTTCTCATGATTATCTCAGCAGAAGCAAGTTGGGACGCAGCTTTGCAAATATATGTAAACACATTTTCCATCTGTTTTTGGTTCCAAAGTCTATGTAATGATTCAAATGAGTCCTTGATACCTTCAAGCAAAGCTGTCACGCACTATCTGCCACTGAGTCACCGCTTCTTTACATCACTACGTTTGTCCCAGCAACAGGTATTTCAGCCAGGAGCTCAAATGCAGAGCCTTTGCAATCACTGGCAGTGGGTCAAAAGCCACACTTGTCTCTATGGTCAAAAAGATCGAGATTCGCCAATCCTTATCATCGCCTGAACTGAGGCTATCCTACGTCTCACCTTCCATCCTTAGAAGCCTTAACTGCATCTGCCAAACAACCATGTGGGAATGGATGACTTCCTGCCCTTGAAGATACCAAGGGGCCTTACTATTCCTGCTACTGCTGTGCTCTTATAATATCAATGGCAATCAATTCCAGAGGACCCTCTCTCCAGTTATAATGGCCTGACATATAAAACCACCTGACTTAATTAGGTTAATGGAAGATTCATCCGTTTCTTGTTATCTATAGTGTGCAGCCAGGTAAACACCCAGATCTCAGCTGTACTGACTTATAAACAACCTGTGCATAATAACTAGGCCTCAAGAACCGAACAAGTTCATGAGTCAAGGATCCACTGTAGCTGACTCTACTGTTTTTTAATGGAAGGATTTACTCGATAACAGCAATAGCTTTTTATCAGAAACTGCTATTTATTTGAGTAGTCTGACTGATGAGCCTTTTGTTTTCCACATGTAATCAGTCTGTACCTACATGAAGTCTGACACTTCTAAATCCCTGTGAATCTGGCTTATCTCTAATAAGTATGTTCAAATACATAATATTCTGCATTTAAATTAAAGCAACATATCTGGGTTGAGTGAGCTAACGGAAGCTACACCATACCTTGCGTTGGGTGCCCACCTTATAAACTACATTTTAAATTCAAAGAAATGTCAAAAATGGTCTCTTCTTATTGTAGAGTTTTGCAGTTATCCCTTTTGTCACTCACTGACTAGTTCTTGTCTGAACACGCATTTTTACCTTTTTGACTCTCAGGTTCCTCAATTCACAGGGCACGTATGACACAACATAACTCACAGTGTATGTAACGTATATGAAGGTACCTAGTTCATACCTAGCTCATGGTGGAAGCATCGAAAAACTTTCTTAAAGTCATGCTCAAGGCAGAAGAAGCACCTTCTGGTGTAACTTTCCCACACCACAGGCATCAGCAGAGCAAACAACGTGGTGGGCAGGCCGTGACCCCAACCCTGCCAGACTGCATTGATTGCACTTAGACAGCACCCTAGTTTTCTAGGCGGCTCAGGGCCAGCACGAGCCCTCCCTGCACAGGGTGGGGCGTGAGGGCCTCAAGCAGCAGCTTCTCAGCCACCGATGGGCTTTGTGACTCCGAGTGAGACGAGTCGACCTCCATAGTCAGGTAGAAACCACAGCATAAAATTCACCACTAAGAGGGTAAGATGTTTTGTGAGCAGCTCCCACTAAGGAAATTGCTTCAAAGCAGACTCAAGAAACTATACTGGCTGCTGTTAGATGACTTCCGGGACCCACGCCCAGCTACACCTAAGTCTTCCAAGATAGCTATCTCCACAGGGGTAGTGTGGAGTCATGGTTTAAAATGAGAGCTTTGTGAAGAAATGCAAGTATGCTTGCCATTGCACTCCGTAGTAGCACACAATTCTGAACAAGTTTTACTTCATCTCTCCCAGCCTAGGTTTGCTCATCTGTAGCATGTCATTTTTTCCCCTATTTCTAGGATTCTTCTGTGCTTGAAGACAACAAAGCATACAAGTAAGTGGTCTGGTGAATAAAGTATTCGATAAATGTAGGAGGCCGCGTTCCTGGAATGGTGCCTCTTTCCTTCATCACAAGACAACAGACCAGCTGAGTGAAACCTGAGAACAAAGACAGTCTTGACATTTGTTCACCTTCAGAAGAATTCATAGATTTGATTATGAATTTGTATTTTTTTTTTAACCAGTGCTTCATTTACATTGTTGTAGGTGAATCTCACAGTGATCCTGAAGAGCAAGGAGGGCAGCTGTCCTCCATTTTGCAAGTATACAAAGGCTACCTTCCTTTTCTACCGATACTCCCTAAAATCCTCTTTAATAAGCCCTGTCTGCTCCTGTCTCTTGTCTGTGACCTCCCCAAAGGAAGGGTAGGAACAGGGCGCCCATAACCCTAATGCCTGCTAAAAAGCTGCAGATGTACTCTTCATAAAGCAAAGGGCAATCATGAACCAGGGACATCATTCTAAGAACCTGGTCTCCTCAGCTAATAGGAGTTGTTTTTTTTTTGTTTAACGCAGAGAACCCTGACAAGTAAGATAAAATGCGAATTCTCACTGGAGCGTGTGAGTGTGTGGGAGGGGAGATCTGAAATCTGCGGCTGGATCACTAAGTGACCTGTGCTGCACTTTCCTGTTCCTGAAACACTGAGCAGAAAGAAGTGCTGTTCCTTATCAAACAAAAAGGGGGCAGGACCAAATGACATAAGTCATGAGCTCACAGGAAAATGAGGTAAGAAATAAGAAAGGTCACCCTGGCGTCGCCTAATGACGAGGGTGAGATGAGGCTGGCCTTCCCATCCTATTCCAGACACGGCAGCAGTGCGGGTTCGAGGTGCTCAGCTCCAGACATTGCCAACCACAGCCCCGTTCTCCACTGTTTTCACCCAGGGGGTAGGGTAGACCCTGCGCTGGCACTCTTCCCTCAAAGCTACTATTTCCCCCCAAAAGCCATGTAAATTGACCACCCTATAAGAATACAGTGGTTCTGTGGCCAAGAACTCTTGGTCAGGTCGGCTACAGCCAAACCCACTGTTGTATGACTGAGACCCTGAAAAACTGCTTCCTTGTGTTTGTCTAGTTTTAAAACTGAAATCATATATATTTGAGAATGAATAGTTTTGTTTTTTTTAAGGGACAGAAAGGCAGGAAAGGCTGGGAAGTAGCTCTTGGGCCAAACTGAGTCTCTTTCAGGTACTTCTTCATTTGGAAAGACCGAGGGTGCACCGTCACGTCTTATCTAATTTCCGAGGCCCTGCCTCTGTTTGCTCAGAGCTCAGTTCAACTGCCCAGCTTCTAGAAAGTATTACTCATGCTGTATCTCCATGAGCGGAGACACATTTGCCGTCAGGAAAGTTGTGTTTGCTTTATGATCACATAATATAAAAAGGTAAATGGCTATCACACCTATAGAAACAAACCTCAGTTTCACAGAGTACATTTTTTACATTTTGTGCTATGTAGCTAGATGACAGTCAAATCCTTCAACTTTTTCCTCGTGCAATTACTCTTGTTTGTTCAAAAGAAAAAAAATGAAAGACAATATAATATCTACCTTCTACGATACTAGTTTTATCTCCCCAACCACTTTAATACTTCAATACATGGGAACTTTTTTTCCTCCCAACGAAGTTAATCCCTAGCACCTTGCAGAATGCTAGGGAGTCCATTCACAGGAGGGCCTTCGAACAGATAGAGAGGCTGGGGGTTGGGCATGCTGACACTAAGGTCACATCAAATTTCTTATCAAAAAATGTAAACAGATGGCCTCAGCCTAAGCCAAGCTACATCTGGAGTTTTAGTTTGTCTACATCATAGAGACAGACATTATCGTGACTGATTCATTCTTTTATTCAACACAGTATTTATTAAGTAACTGTGATGCCACTTCTCTTTTGAAGAGAGA
>PVIR01037680.1:0-14999 GCA_004026965.1 Petromus typicus | reverse complement strand
TTTGAGACAGGGTCTCGCTTTTGTGGTTCAGGCTGGCCCTGAGCTCAGCCTCAAACTCACATCACAATCCTCCTGCCTCTGCCTCCCGAGTGCTGGGATTACAGGCGTGAGCCACCACGCCCGGCACTGTGGTATGTGGTACTGGTTGCTGCTGGGTGTGGGTCTCCACACCAGTATTGTTATGTGGTTACCGGGGAATTGAACCCGGGCCCTTGCGCTTGCAAGACAGGCGCCGGAACCACTGAGCTAACTCCCCGGCCCTTCATAAACATTTTAAACAGATATTATTTAATGACCACAAAAGAAAAACCAAAACCCAACAAGATATGTATCAACATATACTCTCTTTACAGAGAGTATAACAAGTATATCAACAAGATACTCTCTTTACAGATGATAGAAATGAACTTTAAATGAACAAAGTATTTTAAGCAAGATCTCCAAACTAAGTCAACGCATTTGTATCAAATTCTTATACCTTAGATTTATCGTTCTCTCTAAAGGTTCATATTTCTATCATTGTCAATCATCTTCTTTAGCCTACTGTAGTTGAATTTCATGTATATAAGTCTTCTTTATTGCTGAGACAGGCAAGGTTTCTGGATAATTTAATTCCAAAACTAGAAAATTACTATGAGTTAGAAATGAATCTCATCCGTTAGAAGAGGCATACTTTATTCTTTCCTATGTTCCGGAGAGTGGAATTAATCTTCAAATAGCAGAAGAGAGATAGTATTGTACAAATACTTTCCAGACTCCTCTTTTTGGAGAAGATATTCCTATATCCCACACACAGGTAAGATTTGTTGTATGACTTGTTTTGATAAAAGAACATAGATGAGGGTGGCAGAGTGGCTGTTCTACAATGAAACATTTATATTAAGAGGCAAACAGAGTAGAAAAGAGGGTTTCTACCCTGGGCCATAGGAGTATCAAGACTCATGTAATTTGTTTCCCTATGCTTGAAAAGAGGAAAAAAAAAAAAAGCAAAACATCTAAAATTTGAATACAAGCAGAATCCCTATGTTTGAAGTAATCTAGAGCTACACCCAGACACAAGTCACAGACACATACGAAAGCAATGTGAACAGATACCAACAGGTTTCAGGGTTGTATTTTAGGAAATATCACCAAAGGAGAATATGACTAATTCTGGGGACATACAAAATATTGTAGTGAATTAAGCTAAAAATGATTAAAAGAAAAGAGAGTGATGACAAGTTTAGAGATTTTGAGGGAAAATAATTTTTAATTACTGCCTGACATAAAGTGAAAAGAAGAATGAAAACATATGTTAAAGTAAATAAATTGTCAAAGAATTTATTGAACCAGCTGTAATAATACGAAATGCTGTTATTTGTGCTTTTCTTTTAAGATTATAAGTCTGAAAATAAGAATGGGTAGTTAAAACATATAATGACAATGTAGGTGAGGCAGAATATAAATTTCTATAACAGAATAGTAAGAAAATTTAACAGTATAAAGTTCCACATAGTTCGCATCCTAAGATCTTGGCTTGTCATAAAATACATTGATCTATATTTCAACCAACTAAGTCAGCAATCATTGGGTAGATGGGTACTTCAAACCTAGTAGAGTATGTTAGAACGGTGATTAAAAATAGACATAACTTCTAAAATTATACACTTTGATCTATTTGCTGAAGAAATGGAGAGTATTGGAAAGAAATTAATAAAGTAACAGCACAAGTAAAGGAAAATAAAACATCATGATCTGTATGTTTAAGGGAAATAGAATACAATGAGTTATGCTTATTTTATGCCATATAAAACAAAATTTTAAAAGTCACAGAAATCACAGAAGGCTTTGGAGGAACATCATTGCACTGAGATATGAATAACTAGATATTAATGGAACAAAGAGAAGTAAAACCCTTCCAAAACATGTAATATCCCAAAGAAAAACATTATTGTAGTAGAGAATTTAAAAGGAAACATTTGTATCTAAAGTATCCAAAGTAAGAGCAATCTAGGACAGTTACAAGAGTGAATTTTATGAAGAGTGATTATTATGTAATGATAAGGGGTTAATTTTTATATGCATAACAAATCAGCCTCAAAATACATGAAAAAAGACTAGTGGACTGCAAAGATAAACAGATATTGGTATAATCTCACTATCAAAAAAGTGGACAAATCCAGTAGATATGTAGAAAGGACATAGTTGAACTCAGTAACAATATTAGTCAACTGAATATAGCAAACATCAACGTACTACTTTATTCAACAACATCAAAATACATATCCTCAACTTGACATGGAACATTCATGAGAAAGCATATTCTAAACATAATGTACATCTTAATAAATGTATAAGACCAGGAAGCAACAGAAAAAAATTGATTAAAATATAATTTACAGAACAGTACTACAAAATTCTGAAATAAATGTGGAGATTAAATACTATAATTTTAAATTTTAAAAAAATTTTCTGAAAAATTTAAAAATATTTATAAGTAAATATAAATCAAAGAACCTGTCAAAATTTGTGTGATGCAACAAAAACAGTGTACAGAGAGAAATGTACCACACTGAATACATATATTGCAAAAACAAGTCTAAAATTAAACTTTTACATTAGAAAACTAGAAAAGAAGAGCAAATAAAATTTAAAATAATCCAAAGAAGAAATTAATAAAAATTAAGCAAACTCTTAATTACTTTTCTCCTGTTGCTGAGACAAAATACCCAACACTCAAAGTTAAAAGGTGACAGCTTTGTTTAGCTTATACTTTCTAAGATTTCAGTTCATAATTGGCTGGCTCCAAGGTACCTTGGCAGAGGGACCTTGCAGAGGAGAACAAATCATGAACCCTATGAGGAAACAAAAACAACAGGAGATCTTAAGAGAATCTTTTTACCCCTTTCATATTCTATCTAGGCTATCAAAATTAGGGTGATGCCAAACCAATCAGTCAACACTAACAAATGAACTAATATAATCCACCACTCTTAACAGGCTAAAGAAAAACCATACAATCCTATCAAGATGTATCAAAAGTGTTACATATAACAAAGGCAGGGCCGAGGATTTAGCTCAGTGGTTCTGGCGCCTGTCTTGCAAGCACACGGACCTGGGTTCAATCCCTTGTAACCACATACAGTACTGGGCATGGAGACTCATGCCCAGCAGCAACCAGTACTAAATACCACAGTGCCAGGCGTGGTGGCTCACGCCTGTAATCCCAGCACTCGGGAGGCAGAGGCAGGAGGATTGCTGTGATTTGAGTTTGAGGCTGAGCTCAGGGCCAGCCTGAACTACAAAGTGAGACCCTGTCTCAAAAAAACATGAAAAAAAAAAAAAAAAGGCAATATCTCTGCACAATCAAACTCTCAGAAAAGAAATACTGGATAGCTTGCAACTAACTCCACAGCTTATATCACACTTAAACTCAATGTTTTCCATCAAGATCAAGAAAAAAACAATTGTCTCTGCTTTTGTTTATGAAGACCTCACAAACGCAAAGCTACAAGAAAAGCTAATAAAACACTATAAATTCAGGAGGAAGAAATAAAACTTTTTTTCCTTACATGTCATAACTGTCTATGACACAGAGCTAAAGATTTGGCTAAAAAAAGTAATCTGGACCCAATAAGTGATAATAATATCATAGAATACATGCTTAATATGCAAAAATAGACCATTTTCCCATATACCAGTGAACACAAGTAACATTTTAAATTAAAAACATAATAACATTTATAACATTAGCATCACACAAAATTAAATTCTTCGGAACCTATATACCTTTAGGTACTGTGTATATATAAAAAATACAAAAAATATATTAAGAAAAAAACTTGCAGAAATATTTTACTACTAAATTTCTCAAAACATGTCATTAATATGTTGCTTTTGGCCTCTACAATTGCAAGAGGTGCTCAAAGTTGGTGACCATTAACTTCTAGACATCTGTTAATACAGGGACTTACTAAAGTGTGCATACACTTTTGGAAGGAATATTATATATTATATATGATGAAAACATTAAACTTCTGAAAAAAAGAATTCCAAGGACTAGAGATATACTATATTTTAGATAAGAAAACAATATTGTCAAGCTGTCAGGTCTTCTCAACTTGACAGAGTCAATGGAATTCCAATCAGAATTCCAGGAAGTTGTTTTATAGAAATCACCAAACCAACTCTAAATTGTATGTGGAGAGGCAAAAACTCCACAATAATTGGTATAACACTGAGAGTAAAAGTTGGAGAACTGACATCACTAAATTTCAAAACTTAATATAGAGCTATAATAATAAAGATTGTGATGTTGGAAAAAGAAATGAATTGGTCTATGGAACGGAAAAGAGAGACTAGAAATAGACTCACATAAAGATAGTCAATTGATCTTGAAAAAGAACAAGGGAATACAATAATGAAAAGATCATCTTTTCAACAAATAGTGCTGGAATGTCTGGCCTTCTCTATAAAAAGGAATTTAAATGATTTTAGGTACAGAACTTATATTCTTCACAAAAATTAACTTAAAATAGATCACAAAATTTAATACAAAATGCAAAACCACAAAACTAAAAATATAACATAGTAGAAAAATATAAATTATCTTGGATTTGAGACAATGCCCAAGATATAATCTATTTTTTAAAAAAAGAAAAGAAAGGTAGAGAGTCCACTAAAAAATAAAATTTCAGTTCAAAGCGCATTGTCAAGAGATTAAAAAGACAGACTAGCAAAAGATATTTGCAGAAGATACAGCTGGTTATAGCATTATCAAAAGTATACACAAAAGTCTTAAATCTCAACAAAAAGAAAGCAAAAAAATTGGCTTACAAATGGACCAGAGACCTTAATAGACACATCAGTAAAAAAGATAAACAGGTGGCAAATAAGCATATGAAAAGAAATACCAATCATGAAAATGTAAATTAAAACAACAATAAGATGACATCACATAGACTCTAGAATGGCCAAAATCTTACAATAAAGAAGATAATGACCAAGAGAAACAAATCCTTATTCACTGCATGTGAGAATGCAAACATGCATCCTTTTTGAAAGCCAATAGTTTCTTATAAAACTGAACACACTCTCATCATCCAAACCAGTAATCATTACACTCCAATAGGAGTTTATAAGCTCTGCTCATGCAAAAACCTGCACACTGAACATACAGGTGTGTAGCAGCTTTTTCCATAATGACCAAAACATAGAAACAATCAAGATGTTTTCAGTATGGTGAATGGATATGGAACACACACACACACACACACACACACACACACACACACACACACACACACATACAAACTTAGTAATGAATTGTAAGAAACAAAAAAATTAGATGTTCCATATTTAATTTTAGGCTAGAATACTTCAGTAGAGATTTAGTGGCAAGCCAGTACCCTCATCAATAAACAACTGGGTCAAATAGCAGACATTCAGTGTACAGAATGATTTATTTGTAATGAATCCCTAAACTCAAAGATAAGGTACTAGAATAAGAGATAATTCCTAGACAAATAAATTTTCAGCAAGTTTGATCATGAGAACCTAAAATCATAAAGAACTACAAAGGAAGAGCACATAAGGGGACAAGGAAGGAGGCCAAAAAGAAAAATAACAGGTATGGCTGGGGACAGATTGTGCCTCCCTGACCTCAGGTAATGAGAACTGGAAGAACAGAACCTGGCAAAGAAAGGATAAAAACTCACTGCTTTCCAACCAAGTACATCTGTCTCTTCACAAACGTGATTCTTCAAGATCATTTGTTATTGAACATCTCCGTTTTACTGCATTTTCTGCCTTTCAGTTTCTTCTTTTAAATATGATCCTTTTCTCATATGAATAAATATAAAATAAATTTTAAATGCATATTGCTGGATTAGTCAGTCTGAAAAGCTACACAGTATATAATCCAGCTACTCAACACATGGCAAAAACAAAACTATGGTGTCAGGAAAGAGATGAGTGGTTATCAAGACTGAAGTGAGGTGATGTGTAACATAAGGAGTACAGAAGATACTGAAGGCAGCAAAAACACTCTGCCAGTTACAGTGTGGGAATACATTGTACATTTATCCAACACAGAAGAAACAGCAAGCACCAAGAGTGCGCTTTAGTGCAACTTATATACTCCAGGCAGCCTTGTGTCAACGTGAGCTTATTGATTCTAACAGATATGCCACTCCAGTTGGGGACACTGGTAATAAGGAAGGCAGTTCATGTGTGTGAGGAGCCAAGAATATGGGAAATTATCTTATTCTCTTTTCAATTTTTCTGCAAACCAAAAATGACTCAAAATAAAACCTACTAAATGCATTTTCTAAATAAGTTATTGGGGACCTTGCTTATTATAAGCCATCGAATTAAATGAGTCATGGCAGGCAAATCACATTGACATATTCCTGAAAAATGGTTTTAAAAGTAGCTTGCTCAAGTTTGCCTTTTTGAAAAGGATATTCTAGTCACAGTGTGAGCACTCATTTGGCGAGGTGCCAATGTGAAAGAAACATACCAATGAGGTAGTCACTGCAGTTATCCCAGGACATAGGTGACTGTAACTTGGATGTGACTGGAAAAAGTACCTATGCATTTCAAAGCAAAGGCAACAAGCTTACTGACAAACTGAACATCTCATAGGTGCCACTCATTTGATAGCGACTCAAATTGATGATCACTGCATCTGTAAGGATGGCCACTGTAGTCACATTTGCATGTTAACAAAGTCCTGCCAACAAACTATAGGGTGAATTTCCTCCATCATTAAGCAAAGATTGAGTATCCATAATGAAGAAAAATTCTTCTGATATTCTAAATGGGTTTGAGTGCCATTTGATTTTGACAGCAGAATTTGCACATTATGTGGTTTGCTCTGCTTTGTCATTGACTCTGCAAGCTAGTGAGCAATGTGACCATTTATTCTAAAAGAAATAAGCAGCCAACCAAATCACAGAGCTGAGTAACGGCTCTCAGTAATACTCTCATCAGAACTCATTCTGGCATCAAACTAAGTTTCCCAGACAAATTACCAAGTTTTACACATAAATTTTTCTTTTCCTTATTCCTCTCAGCCAAAGCTCTGTCCAAACTTACTTTAAATTTCTTTGCTGTTTTTCTTTTCTCCATAAAATAAATGCTAGTACTTTCACTTCAAAGTGACTTCTCCTTTTTATTGTCTTATAACAAATTCTCCTCAGTCTCCAACAGCATATATTTGATACCACAAATGAAGTTGCAAAAACCATCATTTTGGATTTGAAGTTCTTTCAGAAAACTTTATCTTTTTATTTTCACCATAATGATCATAAAATACATCATATAGTTCCTGAGATATAAGCCATAGTTAATAAATACTTAAATGAATAATTAATAACTTCATGAATGACTGAATTTAATTTAAATGTTGTTCTCTCAGAATAGTCTTTTCTAAACCATGGTAACAGGTCATGTTTCCTTTTAATCACACTTTTAAGCTTGATTCTTCACTGTCATGAACCTACTCACCAAGGTAATTAAGTGATTTATTAGATAAACTGACTAGCTAAGTTTTCTAGCAATTTTAACCCCCCTGAAGCCAGGAAATCCCCCCCTATTTTATTCACTGTATATTCTTCTTGCTTAATAACATAGCAAAAATATAGGGTAATCATGACAAACTCTTTAGAGGTAAGAGCCCAAAATGCAACCCAAAACATACTTAGCTATTGCAAAGTGCCAACACGATAATTAAACCTGAACTGAGGGTTTAGTTTAGAAAAATAGCATGTATATTAACATCTTTTGTTTAACAAAGTGTGTGTCACATAGGCCAATGAATATTTGTTGTCAAATAAATAAGTAGAAAATAAAAAAGCAAAAGACATGAAGATTAGATAAGGGAAGAAATTCACAGCTTCAGATTTACTCTGATTTTGTAGCTAAGGAAAAGAAAGGCCAGAGAAGTTAAGTAATGTGCTCAGTCTTTCATAGTTAGTAAGCAGCCAGGGCTGTATTTTAATCCCAGGTCTCTCCAACTCCACGGCCTGTGCTCTGAAATGGAAACACTGTGCCTTGCTACACCATTTAAGCAATGACATATCCATTTAAAGCACCAGAGATCACATTTTAGTGAGAGAGAGAGTTTGTAGCATGAGATGAATCAATCAGCCATATGGATGGAAGAGAAAAAGAACAGGCTGAAAAGCTTCCCTTCACTCTGTACAATATGCATTGTCACAGGACACAAATTTGCCACAATTGACCATAATAAAGCAAAGATAAAATTATCCCAAGCTGGATGGAAAACATTTGTATTTTGTCTATAGTCTCAAAACCCAGAAAAAGATACCTGAAGACTTGTGGAATTGGGGACATGGTATTTCAATGACTGGCTTTTATGCACTTATCCCTGAGCAGTTAGAGGAGAACTTGAAAAATTAAAGCCAACCTCACACATAACGAATACATTAAATGATGAAGCACCTGGTCAGGGTCAGGCAGCCTCCTTGAAGCGAGTGGATGTGTCTAGAGACGCCATGTCTCCAGACAGAGGCAGGGCAAGGAAATGGCCTATCGGGTATAAAACATTTACATCTGTTCTTCTTCTGTCACTACTCTTTGAGGTTCTTTCTCTTGCCTTCAGCAACATCCCTGGTTCACAGCCAGGTTCTTATGGCGGCTAATTAGAACCAAGATCTAAGAGCAGCCATCAGATCCCCACCTCCACCTAACACCTAATTCTAACAGTATCAAGTGCTAATGGAATTTATGAAAGGGGAATTATTAACTCCATCTGCTCTGCTACATTCAGATTCCACCGACTATTATGTCCTATATGACTCTGACATGCAGGTTAGATTCATAAGTGCCAGATCTTCTAACAGGTTCTTAACCATCGAATTTTACACAACTCCAAGTAAAACACACAGCTCCTGTAGTAATCTTTAAAATATCTTCTTGAAGATTCCTGTAGCCCATGCCTGAGTCTTGTGATAGGGAAGCCCTGCCTCAGGAGGCAGCCTGACTCCATGTTGGATGGCCAAAACTGCTTGAAAAAGCTCCCAAGTTTAAGCCAGAATTGACTTCCCTGTAGCTTCTGCTTTTATAGCTTCCCTAATTCTACAGAACTTCATTAATTCTTTACTTATATCAGGTACCGTGTTGTAAAACATACAGCATATTAAAAAGGGGACTGAGGTCTCTCAAACAGGGATTCAAATATGAATTCTAGAACTTAGTGATCATTTCTCCTTCATTAAACTCAGTGTTCACATCCACATAAGGAAGATAACAATCCATGCATATGCTGAGAGAACAAGCATTAGATGCTGATCAGTACCAGTGAATAGATGCCAGGGGTAAAGAGCAAGGACTCTAGAACCAGAATGTTTCATTTAAACCTTAGTTTTGGCTGTGACCTTGGAGAAGTTACATAAACTCTCAGACTGCATTATTTTCATCTACAGTACAGCTATAAAGAAAGTAGTATTAGCTATGTGTTAGGGTTTTTGGAAAGATAAATACATTAATATGTCAGATCCTGAATTAATCAGAGTAAGCTAACTGCTGTTCCAAAAACAGGCACAAATTTCTAAACCTTACCACACAAAAATAAGCTTCATTTGTTGCTTTTGTCAGTATAAAAGTAGATAATTCAAGGATACAGTCTCCTTCTGTCTGGGAGAATTACAGCTGTCTAGGACATTGTATTCTTCCATTGGGTTCTCTATCTTTGGTCTCACCCAACAGTAATTCTCACACAAGAATATAGTAAGTACTTCATGATGTTATGTAGGATTAAATGAAGGGAAGGGGAATGAGAATAAAAAGAGGAATAAAGGTACATCATGCACAAGTTCAAATTCCCTATGATGAATGTGATCATTATATATATATATATAAAATATATAAATATATATATATATATAAAATAATGGCCTTGTTAAATCTGAAGTTATGAGAAATTGCTTTTGAACTCACCAAAATTGCTGTGGCAAATGTACAAACACATGTGTGCACATGCACACACACACACACACACACACACACACACACACACACACCCCTATCACTTTTTCAAATAACTTCATGCTTTTTACAGCTTGTATCTAGATTCTCTCAAGCCCTCATGCAGATATGGGCAAGGCTTTTCAGAGGTGGCTGGATCTAGACTGCATGCTCCTGGGATCAAAGATTTACTGCTGGGATGAATTCATGCTACAGTGCTGGGATTAAAGCTACCCCACTTCTGCAGAAGTGATTGGATCATGGGAGTATTACACTCAGCAGGGAATTAACTTACTGGTGTTTGTACTTGAATATGTTGTGGTGAGTTGAACTGGAGGGTTGGGTCACCACACCTGTGCCTTGTGCAGGCATATCTCTGCCTGGCTCCTCCTGCAGGACCACAACAGAGTGAGCAGTGGGGCTCTTCCATGTCCTTACGCCATGGTGCCTCTGCCTTGGAATCAGCAGACCATGGACTAAAATGGATGAATCCACGAACTAAATAAAATCTTCTTATTTAAGTTGAGGGTGGCTTGTGTTTATTTTCAAAGCTGGCTAATCCATCCTCCTTTAATTATAATTGTTCTAGTTATGACTATCCCATGATAGAATAATAATAAAATTAATAATAATAATAATCTGCACTGAATAGGCAGCATGCTACATTTTTTCTCAGTGTTTATGACCAAAACACTGTTAAGTGGTCATTGAGCCCTTTTCTTACTTTTTCCTGAGTAAGCCTCTAGTTTTTATTTTCTAGGCCTTATATGCATACATGTTTAATTCTAAACAACAATATGTGTGGAAGACACATAGGAAGACTCTGCACTGTACTGTGGTGACTAAGAGCTCATGTCTTTCTCTGCTGTTGTATGGCCATTGTCTCTAGACCAAAGGTAGAGAACCCAGCTTTTATATTCTGTTCTTGTGTTGAATTTCTGGAATCTTATTATATACCTTAGTGTAATTTTTTTCTGATCATAACTAACTGGTGTTCTTTATGGCTCACTTATCTGCATGTCAAATTCTTTCTTTCCTGCATGGAAAGTCTTCTGCCATAACTCCTGTGGACAAGTTGTTGTGTCATTTGTGTTATCTCTTATTTTTTCATTGTCCATCGTCAATTTTCTGTTGTTCTTCTGTCACCTGGCAGTTTCTGGATTGATGTTTTTGTGGTACCTTGCAATTTTTAAGAAGACTTTCATTTGATAATCGGTACTCACAAACATGTCCTCTAAATGTGATATCCTGTTTTCACATTTGTTGACTCCGCTGAGTGTACTTGCAAAAGAATTTTAAACTTTCTGGACATCTGTCTGAACCTGTTTCATGGAATCCAGTGTTTTCTTAGGTTGGGCAATAATGGTTCCCACCACTTTCCTAAGATCCTCTATATTTAAAATATGTATAGATTCACTAACCATATCCTTCAATACAATCATCATCTCTTCAGTTATGTGAGAAAATATTTCTAATGTTTTTCTAGAGACTTGTTCATGTGCTTACTTTTGCTGGTATCAGGGAGAAAGTGCCCTTTGCCACATCCTCCTTCCATTTTAAGGTCTCTTTCTCCACTTTTCCTCTGGGCTCTAATTTTCTCTTCACATCCTTCCTGATTCCCAGGGATCTGCCTATCTCCTTTTCTTTCCTCAGTTGTTATATTCCAGGGCCTGGGTTTCAGGAATCAGAGTGATTTACTGCTATTTACTACTCCATCATCTTCCTGGGAATTTTACATTTTTTAAGGTCTTTTAAGTTCTTTAATTTATTTTTATAACTTGGCATTGCCATTTCATTTTATATTGCTGTTATTTTGTTTTATTTTATTTTTGGTGATCTTATTAATCATTTTTAATTATACAAACTTAGTGGTATTGTGTGACAATTTAATAACAAAACAATACAATTTTAAATGGTAAAAGAACATGGATGGACACTTATCAAAAGAAGTTCAAAGGGTCAAAATTTTATAAAAAATACTGGACATGATTAACTGTCAGGGAAATGCAAGTGAAACTACAATGAGATGTCATTTCACATCAACTAGAATGACAGTTACCAAAAAGGAAAAAAAAAAGTACATAGAAAGATTATGTAAAAAGGTAATTCCTACAGTTTTGGTGGGGAGGTAAATTAGTAGGGCAATTTTGGAGAGCAGTATGGAGTTTCCTCAAAAAAGTAGAAGTGAGTCTACCTTATGACACAGCTATCCAATTCCTGGATATACACTCAAAAGAAAAGATATTAGTCTCTCAAAGAGACACATCCATGTCCAGTCCTATTGTGGTATAATTCACAATTAGTAGGACATGGAATCAACCTCAATGCCCACTGACAGATAAACAGAAAAAGAAAATGTGATATATATACATATATATGTGTATATACATACATACCTATATATATATAATGTATACCTATATATATGTATATAGGTATGTATGTATGTATATACCTATGTATAGGTATATAGGTATGTATATATGTATATACCTATGTATAAGTATACCTATAGGTATACCTATATATAGGTATACTTATATGTATATACATATATGTATGTATGTATGTATGTATATATATATATATATATATATATATATATACACACACACACACACATATGGTCTTTATGTTTATGTTCTTTATATTTATCTTCAGAAATGTGATATATGTATACATATCCATAAAACATATCCATAATATATATAATATATATCCATAAATATATATAAATATATATGTTATTCTGTCACTTCAGCAAAAATGAACAAAACTGAAGGACTTTCTGTTGTTCTGGCTACCGCTAAAAAAGATATATCCATCTCTTTTCTCTTGAGTTCTTCTTATCTTCTAAGAGCCATCTTGAACATTTTTTTCCAGTACCAGGAATCAAACTCAGGATCTTGCACTTTCCAAGCAGGACCCTGAACATTTTTTATCTAGCAGCCTTCATTGATTTCAGCTTTGACTCTGATTAGAGAAGAATATATTTCTCTAAGACAGCACTTCTGATTTTTCTTGCAAACCATATTTAATTTTTTTTCCTACTCAGTTTTAACCTCAGAAGAAAGTGTTCGTTGTGCTCATCACTAAATCTCCAGGATTTACTGAATGCCTAGTGTTTCAAACGTGTTGTTGAATGAATGAATGATGACTAAATATAGAGACAGTTACCTCACTATTTCAAATTAAAATATATGTAGCATAAACTGTGAGATAAGCCAGAATAAATATTGGTTTCATTTTTATCTTTTATCTTTTTAATTGACTAGAGTCTATTCTCACAAGAAGATGGAGTAACATACTTGTTCTAGTTATTAATGAACCCCACAGTTCATGGTGAGAAACCTAGTGTACAGGAACATGTGAGAGGTGGTTGTTTATTTAAAAGAAGAGAACTTGATTATAAAGAAATGAAATGTAATACAGTAATGAGAATTTATACACACGGAAACACTGAGCTTCAAAATTATCTTTGTATTTCATGGCAGCCATGAAATCTACCTACAATCTGTATGCCTGCATTCTGCAGCTGTGTCTGCAATCTCATAATTTCTAAAGACTTTGGCTTCTTCTTTGAAGGTGTAACTTAGGCATATCCATCTTTTCCCCTAGACTACAAACACATCCACAAAGCCCTGATGTTTCATTGTCCTTACTCCCTTGCCATTGTCTCCTTCCACTTGGTCTATGCTGACAAGTCTACACAGGGAGAGACTCCCAGTGCTCTACCTTCCCTCCACATATGGACAGGTTTCTAGGGAGAAGGCTAACCTGTCACTGTAGGTCAGGGGGGAGGCTGGAAGCAGATAACTGAATATTGAGTCCTGGTCTTTACTTATCTGTTTATGTTCTTTTTCTTCTCATTTGGAACTGTCTTCCAGAATTCCTATCATTTATTAGTTTGGGGTTTTTTGTTACTTCTATTGTTGTTTCTTTAAGAACCTGTATGTATAACAGAAGAGAATAAATTTTAGATCATTCATTCTTACTGTCAGAGAAACCACTCATGCTCATTTTAAGTGAAAGGTGATTCTCTGATGTCACTCCTTTCATCACATTTAGAATCTTCTGTTAACATAGGAAGTTCATCTTTTTACACTTCACTTGAGAAAATGATAAATATTAATGAGAACTGGCTTGTGGACCACCACTGTAGGATATGATCAATAACCAGCTGACTATTGACAAGACTGCTGTTGAAACAATACTTCTCAGAATATGCTCCCCTCCAGGAAATTTCAGCTTAGATTTGGAGTAGAAATCACAAATGGACAGTAGCTCTAGTGAGTCACTATCCTATCCTCTAATGAAATCCCAAGATCCAAGGACTTTTAAGATCAAATGAATTATTCTAACATTAAAATTTTTTTATAACTGGCATTGTGTTCTTAACTCATTAGATTTGAAGTTCTACTTATATACACATTTGTGAGTCACACATCTACAGAAAATTTTTTTTAAATGTCCATTTCTAGGAAACCATAGAAATACCAGGCTAAAAAAATGGAAATCCATTTAGAAAGAGGAAATTTTAGTTTTCAGCATAGAAAAAAACATAACCCAAATAAGAAATTCATGCCCAATGATAGAATTTGGCAGAGATATTATAACAAAGATGAAGTAAATGAGCAGGGTATCAAGCCCAGAGAACTGTGGGATGGGGTGACCACAGTTCTACAACTCACAAAAGCCAGAAGACAGACAAATGCTAACTCAAGGTCAAGGGAAGGTGCTGCAGGAATATGAGATTGTGTACTTCATAGGAATTTTCTTTCCTATAAACCACATGAATCTCCTTTATATTCTTTGCTTCTCTATTCAAATGATATTTTCTCAGAAAAAAACATCTCTGGTCATCATGTTTTGTATACCATCAAAATCTCTGACATCCTTTATTTCATTACTTGATTACTTTTTTCATAATGTTTACACTTCTTATGTTATCTTCCTTAGAATTCTCCTTGTTTTTATTTATCTTTCTTCAAACAGAATATCAGAAGAGACCTTCTCTAAGTTCCCTAGAG
>PVIR01037679.1:0-14818 GCA_004026965.1 Petromus typicus | reverse complement strand
GCCCAGCGCGGTGCTGCCCCGCCCAGCGCGGTGCTGCCCCGCCCAGCGCGGTGCTGCCCCGCCCAGCGCGGTGCTGCCCCGCCCAGCGCGGTGCTGCCCCGCCCAGCGCGGTGCTGCCCCGCCCAGCGCGGTGCTGCCCCGCCCAGCGCGGTGCTGCCCCGCCCAGCGCGGTGCTGCCCCGCCCAGCGCGGTGCTGCCCAGGCTGGTCTGCGCAGGCCCAAGCGGCCCTCGCTCCTCCCTTGTCGCGGGCAGTCCTGGACGGTGGCGGCCTCGCACATCTGGTGTTTTCTAGGTGTCTTACTTCCTTATACAGCCCCTCCTCATTCCACAGCCCTTCAGTAAAATGATCTCTCTGAATCCTTCCTAATTACGGGCTGACACACCCTTCTCCAACAGGACACACTTGAGCTGGCCTGGGGATCCGGGGTGCTCTGGCAGGCAGAGAAAAAGACAGCAGAGTCGCCGTGGGCTGTGGCGGGCCTGGGCTGTGGTCAGCGATACGGGGTCCCTGCAGCCGAGGCTGACTTCAGGTGACCCTCAGCGACCTCCACGGCGCGGTTCAGGACATCCTTGGATTCACTATGTAGTCTAGGCCGGCCTTGGACTGAAGCTGTCCTCCTGCCTCCACCTCTTCAGGGTTTGCAGGTGTGCGCCATCACACCCGGATCCAGTACACATTCTGACGTCATCAGAAAGCGCCAACAGCAGCGACGTTAGATCACATTTTTGTAGAAAGCTCAAGAAACTTGAGCTTTGACCCACCACCTCTTTCTAAGTGGTCCCCAGGAAATACACACGCACAGAGAATAATAACTTTCCATCGTTTAGCTACAGTGGCAGAAATAACTGTTGTCCCCTGTCTGTACATGGTTAGCCAGTTAAAGAGCATTATGAGCTGTTATTTTAACAAAGTTGTGGTCATGGAGAAGTCAAGTCTCAAGAGGCTGGCCCGTAATGTGTAGGATATGCAGGGCAGTCAGATGGAGCTCTCGGCAGCTGTGAGGCTGCGCTCCTTCTCCTAGGCTGCCTGGCTGGTCTAGGTAGGAATATGTGTATATCTTCTTGGTCAGACCAAGCAAGACATACACATGTCTTGAGTCTACACATATCTTGAGAGTCAGAGCAGACTGTGCGAGGACTCCTTTGGTCCAGCCTGGAAGCTGCTTTGGCCTCGATTTAGAGCAGTGAGGATTTTCCAAAGCAAGAAAAGCTGTACCTGCTGGTGTGAGGACTGCAGGCTCAGTACCTGCAGATGCCTGTGGCCACCAGGGTGCCTGGCACTAAAGGCTAGGAAGGCGAGTAACGATATAAAGCCAAATGTCCTTTGATACTGATTTTGTCACTCACATTTCTCTTTCCCAGCAATCCCTCTCAAACAGCCTTTTATAATGAAAATATTTAAATATTCATGAAACTAGCAAGAATATTCTTCTCCAAACCCAGCAATTATCAACATTATACCAATTTCCTTCATCTTTTTTTTTTTTGAGATAGGGTCTCGCTTTGTAGTTCAGGCTGGGCCTGAGCTCACTATGTAGCCCAGGTGAGCCTGGAACTCACAGCAATCCTCCTGCCTCTGCCTCCCAGTGCTGGGATTACAGGCGTGAGCCACCACGCCCGGCACTGTGGTGTGTGGTACTGGTTGCTGCTGGGGTGAGTCTCCACGCCCAGTATTGTATGTGGTTACTGGGGAATTGAACCCGGGCCCTTGCGCTTGCAAGACAGGTGCCAGAACCACTGAGCTAACTCCCTGGCCCCGGGAAAGGTTTATTTTAACTCACATTTTGTAGAAGCTTTAGGCTCAAGTCATCAGGCTCCAAAGCAAGGTAGATGGCAGAGGAGTACGGGAGAGAGAAAACAGCACATGGTATGGCAGGCAGGAAGCTGCCAGACTTCCTCCTTTTTATTCCTCCCAGGCTACAAGCCTATTGTTTAGTCCACCCACACCCCGGTGCATCTTCTCTGTTTGCTAAATCCATCATCCACACCCAGAACTGTGTTATACCATTCATTGCTCCAGTATCACACACTCATGATTTGATCACCTCCCCAAAGTCCCATCTGTAAGCACATGAAGGTTGGAGAGGACATCTAGTATAAGCCACAACAAAATCCTTTTTAAATTCAGTATATTCAGCGATATTAATTTAGACCCATAACGGATTAACCCTCCAATATAATAAGTCCTTCTATTCTGTCCAACCCATACCTGCTGCCATGCTGTCCCGTTATTGTTTAACATAAGGAGAACAGTTTCTATGAATACATAAAGTCTTAGAAATTTTTTTTTAAAATTTGAGAAAGAGGAAGAAAAAAAAGGAAATGTTCATATTATTTTTTTAACAGGTTAAAATAAGAGACAGAAGACACACTGGGAAAAGTTTGTAGATGGGGACAGGGTTTGAACAGTACTTCATTGT
Organism: Petromus typicus; assembly: GCA_004026965.1. NCBI lineage: Eukaryota > Metazoa > Chordata > Mammalia > Rodentia > Petromuridae > Petromus > Petromus typicus. The sequence continues at coordinate 12,398 of PVIR01037679.1, read as the reverse complement.
TTTCCTTTTCTGTCAGTAAGGATCAAACTCAGGACCTGGTGCTTGCGAGACAGGTGCAGTGCCACTGAACTAACTTCCTGGCCCGCTACTTGACTTTTGATGGAACTTCTCAGGCTGTGACTTACTAGAAAATAAGTTTTAGTTATTTTCTGTTCATTACAGTTTAACATTAAGGTTACTAAGTACCTACTCTCTTTCCTGCCAAGCTTGCATAATTGCATACCTTGTTGTTTGTGTTATTAGAATGAAGATAAATGCTATTTTTTGTCTCTGTTTTAAAATCTACTTGTCAGAAGTTTTTGCTGTTTGATTTTTTTTGGTCTGCACTGTGTATCCTTGTTTGTCTATATATATATATATAATTTTTTTTTTTTTAGGTTTTTTGAGACAGGGTCTCGCTTTGTGGTTCAGGCTGGCACTCAGCTCAGCCTCCAACTCACATCACAATCCTCCTGCCTCTGCCTCCCGAGTGCTGGGATTACAGGCGTGAGCCACCACGCCCGGCACTGTGGTATGTGGTACTGGTTGCTGCTGGGTGTGAGTCTCCACGCCCAGTATGGTATGTGGTTACCGGGGAATCGAACCCGGGTCCTTGCGCTTGCAAGACAGGCGCCGGAACCACTGAGCTAACTCCCCGGCCCCTGTCAATATATTTTTTAAAGATTGTATTATGGCTTACTTATCGCTGTCACCCCAAAGCCTCGTGTGCTCACTGATGGGACTTCTGGGAGGTGGCTGGATCATGAGCGTGTATAAAACTCTGAAGGTGGCTTTTATCATTTAGAATAATAAATGCTGCTCAAGAGGTCGAGGTTGTTTTCCGTCCTCGGCCAGACAGTGGAGAGCCACCTGCCGGCCTGGAGTGACAGCGCACGGAGGTGGGCAGGGCTCCTGCGGTCGGGTCGGTTCAGACAGGGCCTGTGCCCTGGGCGGCAGGAGAGGCCCCGGGTGCTCCCTGTAAGTGGCCGGCGGTGCGGGGGAGAGCGGGCTGGGAGGAGGGAGTGTCGCGTAGACAGGTGAGCGCGAGGTTCCTCGACAGCCAGCGACCTGTCGTCTCACCGTTTGGATGCACTGGCCCCGAATCATCGCTGTACTGAATGACTTGTGTCCTGGGACAGGGGATCCTTTCTAGGTTACTCGACGAATGAAAACAGTGGAATTTGGGGAATTTTTGATCAAACTGCTGGCCAGACACCTTTCAGACAGTAGTCGTGCTCTTAAAAATGGGCCTTTTTCTGTTTGTTTTGATGCAAAGCATTCAAATAGCATATTCAGTCTGCCCTCCCACGTCTGTGAGCACCATGTCTAGAATTTCTGCCTTTAGGGAAACCTGTGTCCTTTTTTGCCTTGTCCTTAGTGCATACCAATACAGCGTAACTTCCTTTACCTGGCACTGACAGGTAAAGTCACGCAGAAAAGCTGGGCAGTCTGTGGAAGGCTGCGCACTTCTCATCTTGTATGAGGAATGTGAGCATCTGCAGACTTTCCTATGGCTTAAATGTAAGTGACAGCAAATCTCAGCTTCCTCTGTCGTCTGCACTCAGCTGGCAGCTCACCCACTTCCTTGTGAACTGGTTGATGCGTGTAAAGAGTGTGTGAAGTTGTCTCGTGCACTGCCCGGAAGTTTAGGAGTGCCAGGGTTGCAGACGGGCAGCTCTGTTCTTCCTGTCATAAAGCTCACAAAATGGGCCGAGTCGCTGGTTCTGTAAGAGGAAGAACGGATTTTCATGAATAGTCGGGATGGGAAAACAAGGCCCTATGAAGGACCGTCCTGTCTACGTGCAGGTTCTTGTCAAGAGTTTGAGGAAACTGCAGCCTAGAAGTCCTGCACCTGACATGCTGCTCCGCCAGCTGCCACTGGGAGGCGCTCTTGTCCACCAAATAGTGCCACGTCGGGGTTAACAGTGAAGCTACAAACGTGCTGTGAGCTGGGCATTACATTTGCCTGTAACACGTCTAAACCATTCTGAAACTACCGGCTGGGTAGCTCCACTGTGTGTAGGACAAGTCCAGTATTTATCGAACAGTTTTGCGCCAGGGCGGTGCCCACGCCCTTCATAACAGTGCCACTGCTGGATGCCCTCTGCGGAGCTGTGCAGTCTCTCCTGCCACCTCAATTGGACAGGAAGTTCCCTTGAGCGGCCGAGGTACCTGGTTTCCAGCGGCGCCCTGGCCCCTGGTTTCGGCGGTCTGTGCAGCACTCAGAAGGAAAAGGGACTAATTTCCCTTCCTGCTCAGACACAGAGGAAATCTGTCCTCCACATACTTCTTAGTACAGCACTTCAGAAGAGCCAAAGTCACGGGCTGCGCCCTCCTCTGTGCAGGTTTACTTAGAAAGGCTTTTGTCTTACGCCAAGATGGACGTCTGTCCTACGAACTGGAAGAGGCTTGTCTTGGGAGCCATTCTTCTTGCCTACAAGGTTTGGCATGACGAGGCCGTGCGGAATCTGGACTTGTGCCGGCCCTCAGGACGTCACACTTGAGGACATGTGAGCTGGAGAGGTCGCAGTGAACTTCACCATTTTCCAGTTCACTTGCTCCCAGAGGGTTTGCATTTTAAGAAATACTTTAAAATATTACATTACAGAATATGGAAAGAAGCGCAAAACTATTAGTTCTATCCAGCTATAGTACAAAAATTCACATTTCCATCATTAATTGGTAGGTTTTTCTGGATTATTATTTTAGTGATAAGCTTTGTCAATTGAAATTTTTTTGGTGGTGTTTGCCAGATATCTTACAGCAATATTACCACCAGAACATCATAGAATGACACTTTTTTTTTTTTGGAGGCAGGGTCTTGCTTTGTAGTTCAGGCTGGCTCTGAACTTGCTATGTAGCCCAAGCTAGCCTCAGACTCACAGCAGTCCTCCTGCCTCTGCCTCCTGAGTGCTTGGATAACAGATAGGAGTCACCACACAAAGCAATGTAGTGTGTGGTATCAATTGCTGGGATTACCAGCGTGAGCCACCACGCCTGGCATTGTGGTATGTGGTACCAGGGATCAGCTCAGAACCTTGTGCTTGCCAGACAGATGCCAGAACCACTAGGCTACATCCGCAGCGAACGGCTGATTCTTTATGGGTTTTTAAAAGCTGCTGGGCCCAGTCCCTCCAGGGGCTGCTGTCTGGCTCTTGAAATTAATCTTTGGCCGTTGTTATGATTAATGGCCTGGTGAGTACAGCTTCAGCCTGAGTCACACGCTGTCAGCTTTTCATCTGCACGTATGTTCTCAGAATAATCAAGTCATACAGCAGGAAGGTTTCCAGGCCAGGCCTCCTCCGGGTCAGGGGTGCTGCGTGTGAAGAAATCGGTCCGAGGGTCTGATGCTCTGCGTGGTGAGGTGCACAGGCGCTGCAGACGGCGCTCCCACGCGTTTCTCTTTCCACTGCACTGAACTTGCTGGTGTGTGTGTGTGTGTGTGTGTGTGTGTGTGTGAGTGCGCGCGCGTGTGCATTCTCCTCTGGGACGGCAGCAGACACGGATCACCCTGTGGTTCCCCAACACAGAAGCGGGACTGTGTGAGTTCGGAGCTCTGCTGAGGCCCTGAGCTAATGTGGATTGAATCTAGTCAGGATCTCTCTGCCTTCGCAGCTTAAAATGAATTGTGGTTACTGGGGATGGAACCGAGGTCCTTGCGCTTTCAAGACAGGCGCCGGAACCACTGCGCTAAATCCCTGGCCCCGTGGTGGAAATTCTTATGGTTGCTAATATATTTTACCTAGTTAACATAAATCTGCCATTTCCAAATAGCATTTGGACAAGGACAGCATTAACACTGAGTGGATAGGAAGCCAGAGGAAAAGAAAAGAAAAATGTTATCAGTTTAAATCAGTTGTATTCACTTAGCTTAATAAAATAAGATACTTCATGTAGTCTCTACGATATGCGTGGCTACTGGCAAGCTGGTTTTTAAGGATATTAGAGATAGAAGTTTCTTTACCCGCAGTCTGTTTTAGACTGAGTCGATAGTTGTACAGCTCCCCAAACTTCGCTCTGTCGGGCTGTGAAGGCCGACTAAGCTGAAAGGCATTGTTCACACTGAACAATGGAGAGACAGGCACTGGAAAGGAATTATTTTTCGGAGGAGCGTGGGAAGTTTCAGAGTCAGCAGCGCGTCGTGGTGCGTCAGCCTTTGCATGTATTATCTCTCTCCATGCACGCATTTGCCTGTCTCCCGTCCATCCATCCATCCACCCATGCGTGCTCACAAGAGTCTGTCGGGTGCTTGGGCCCTGCACGGGTTGCTCTCAATAGAAACAGGAAGAAAAGATTGTGTGTTTAGCAGCAACCAGTGTGGGGCAGCGAGTCAGCAGACTGGCGTGTAAGTGGGCACGCTGTCGTCTAGGTCGTAGCAGAGACGTGCGCCACCTCGTGCTGGTTCAGAGCGGGTGATGTGGGGTGAACGGCGGTGGGAAGTGTGTGATCTTTTTATGGGCGCTTGTCCACTTTAATCCAGAGGTTGATAATTTCTGATAAAGCGCACAGCTTCATGGTCTTTTGTAAAATGGCTGAGCTGCTCGCTTTCATTTTGGGATAGTTTGTCCTCTCCAGAAGACTAGTTTTTATACTTCGAAGTGCTTAGAAATTACTTTCTTTAAAAAACTGTCATCTCATGGGGGGCGGCAGCGCAGGGAGGCGCGGGCAGCTGTCCGGCACAGAGCGCGGCCCGGGGCGGGCCCTGCGGGGCCGGGGCCGGCGGCGTCGCGTCCCCCGTGCGGAGCCCGCCACCCCCGCCCGCCCGCCCGCCCGCGAGGCGCCTCCGCGGCCCCTCGAGGAGCCCCGAAGCCCGCGCCCGGGAGGCCGGGGGAGCGAGGCGCCCGCAGTCCCGGCGCAGCAGCCATTTCCGCCCGAGGCCCGCGCGCCAGCTTCCGCGCCCGAGGGCGCGAGGCCGGGCCGGGGAGAAGGCGGCGGCCCGGGCGGCCCGGGGAAGCGGCGGCGGGCTGGGGCTGGGGCCGGGTCCGCCGGCGGGGGCAGCGGCCGGCCCGGCGAGGGCAGCCGGCAGCGCGAGCTCGTGCTCTCCAAACCCCAGACTGAGCGTTAGGAAGGACGCAGGTGTGTGCAGGAGGAGGTCAGGGCAGGGCGCCCGAGGGGCCGGAGGGCGGGGACCGCCTCACTGCTCAGGGCGTCCGCGGGCGAGGCCACCAGGCCAGGCGGGCTGAAGGTGGGCGCTTGAAAAGTGCCAGCGCGGAGAGTGGGGGCTGCCACTAAGGTTTCGAAGACACGGCGATCGCGGTCCACCAGGGCGGCCGTGTCAGGTCCAGCTGCTTGAGCGATGCCGGCAGACGGGCAGGGAGTGACGGGGCACAGCAGGCGCGCAGGGAGGCTGTCCGGGCGGCTGGAGGCCTGGCCCCGAGGCGGACGTGGCGATGCCTGCCTTCCCTGCCGGCCGGGGACGTGGCCTGACCCCGGAGCAGAGTCAGGCTATCACAGACTATCCCCAAGGGGCGGTTTTCGTTGATGGCCACCTTTGGTAAGGGCCCCTGCGTTGTGAGCTTTTCCAGGGCCGGTGCCAGTGCATCTCCAGCGCACGTCTAACTGGCTTTTCTACCTATATAGACAGGGGGTTCAAGCGGAAAAGGGCAAGTTCCATCCACCCAAAGTGAACAGCAGATGGGTCGCCCCCGGTGGGGAGAGCTGCCCCCGAGTTTTTCCCTTTTCCTTTTTTTTGTCACCTTCCTGCCCTGAGGGGAAAGGGAGGAGAGGAGCAGCCACGGTGGGTCGCTGCACCAGCTCCACAGATGGAGGGGGTTCGTGTTGTGGAGTAGAGAACGGGTCCTGCCAAACGCTGCTGCGGTAGCTTCAAAAGGAGCGGACTTCAGCGCTGTCCGAGATGACCTCACTCGCCCACGTCGTCTACCAGTGACACAAGACGCACTTTGAAAGGGACTCCCTGTTTTTGTTCTTGTTTTCCTTCCTTTTGAGCTTCTCTTCTTCATTTTTCTCCTTTTGTCCCTCCTGTTCTCCTACTTCTGACCTTTTTCTTTTCTCGTTTTCCTTTTTCCCTCGATCGTTCTCATTCTCCTAGGAGGGTGATTCAGTCCCTAGTTGCCCTGCGGGCTGTGGTTTGCTCTCTTTTGTGTTTGCTCCATCTCTTCGCCTTCAGCTTTCAGCAGCTTCCCGAGGTTCCCATCATCTTCCTGTGTCCGGGGCCCTTGTTCTCACCTCTTTCTTTCCTGTATCTCTGTTTCTCCCAGCTCCTTCTAGGTCTTCTCCCCAGAGGGTGATGCCACTGTATTGAAGGGTTTATAGATGGTAAACATGTTTCTGTTAGTCACTGATTTTAATAAGTGGCCACAGGTCTAGTTCATGGGGTTGAAAGTGTTAGAATAGTGGCTGCCGCAGTTTGTCATACCCCGGACTGTGTTTGATGCAGTTGTGGATAGTGATGGTGTCACTTTGGAGAAGGCAACTCGATTGTTTTGTTCAAATGTGTTTCCTGGTGTCCGGAACTGTGATTGCTCCAGGGCCTTTACAGACTCAAAGCCCCGGGCGGTTGTCCAGCCCTAGCTTGTCCTGCGTGGAGTGGGAGGAAAGGTCTCAGATTACATATGCAGGGTATAGTGTGGTTCATGTATGTAAATAGCCAGACTTTTAAAATACTTATTCTTATCACATTAAGAGAGTAAGGAGGGCAAGTAGCCTTTGGTTGGACTTGTCTGGTGGAGCTCCTGTGTCCTGGGTGCATGCTACTGTAATTTGACTCCTTTATGAGGGGTAATTAATTGCTCTCCGTCTGTGTTGAGAGATTTGTTTTAATTGAGTTGAAGTGAATGGTCGGCAAAAGTCTTTGACCTGTTTTCAGTTCTGGATGCGTAGATATACATCTTGTCACATGTCTCAAATTTCTTTCTAGATTGAAACTTAAAAATGATATAGGGCGTGATTTTTACTTTCTTTTTTAATTTCAGTATTCTCTACACCAAACCACTGTCATCTCTATAGGTGGCCTGGATGCTACTTTTTGTGTGTTATATAGCCTTTCTTTTTGCAGAAAAATGCCCCAAATTATAAAGTTAATATTTTTCTTGTCTGACAGGAGGACGGTATGGTGATGGTAGAGCTTTCGGTCTATGGCTCTCTTCCTTTCTCCAGACTGTACACACCTCCTGGATCTGACTTCCTTTAAAATTTCAGGTTTCAGTGAAATTTTCAGAATTTTGTATACTCGCTGTCTCATCACTCCTCCTGTTTGTGTGGAGTTTGGAGTTAGTAGTGTTGGTGTTGGAGCTGATACGAGTTTGATAACCCTTGTTTCTCTGTGAGCCGTGTGGCCCCGTTTCCTGTACACTTGGTTGGAATGTTAGAGCCTCATGTTGCTGAGGAGGCTCAGGGGTGTCCTACCTCCTTTTCCTCGTCTAGTCATTAAAGTGATGGTGTTTTCTGATGTTGGAGAACTCCCTTCCTTTGTGCTCAGACCCTTCCTGGATCCACTGTGAGATGATGGGCGATCCAGGGGATTGCAGGACTAACTCTCATTGGGTCTGCGGTGCGTGCTGCCCGTGCCAGCGGATGGTTCCATGCGGCCGTCTTTCTCATTTCCATGAAGTGCAGAGGATTGAACCCCGAGACTCCTGCTTCCTGGATCACTCTTCCATGTCCAGCCCACACCCTCAGCCAAACGTGGGAATGTTTATTTATTTTTGGTTTTTGAGACAGAATCTTACTATGTGTTTGGGCTGGGCTTGGACTCACCAGGTAGCCCGTGCTGGCCGTGAACACACCATGATCCTTCTGTGGGGGCTTCCCGGGTGCTGTGGTGACGGCCATGTGCCACTGTACGCAGCCAAAAGTGGAAGTCCTGGTGGGATTTGACAACCAGTTTTGATCTTTAAATATGTCTCATTATGATCTTCTTTTAAACAATGGAATAATTGAGATATTATATATTTTATTCAGTTAGAGGGAAGATGATAGCCCCAAGCTAGTGTTTTAGTGATACCGTGATATAGAGGTTCTAGCAATTTCAAAAAAAGAGAAACAGATCTTCCCCTGTAGAGTTTGGTAAGTTTGTTTAGTATTCTGTTTCCATTCTGTGTGGTCACCTGCTTACAGATTTAAATTCTGAGCCAAAAGTTAGAGGTGTGTTCTTGCTTGGTGTGGAAGACCAGCGTTTGTGTTGATCACTACACATTAGCATTTTGAGGGTGTAGTAGTATTCTGAGTAAGGGAATATGTCTAAGTAAGATTTAAGGAGATTATTTTTTGTTGGAGATAGACTTCTTTTTTTGTTGTTTATTTGGGTTTTTGCTTTTGTTTTGAGTCAGGATCTTGAGTGTAGCCAGGCTGGTCTTGAACTGGCAACCTTCCTGTCTCAGCCTCCTTAATGCTGGGCTTACAGGTGTGCATCACTGTGGCCAGGCTATCTGATGGACTTCTGAGTGGTTTTCAGTTTTTGGCAATATGAATAAAGATTCTCTGGATACCTTTACATAGTTCTATATGTGACAAGTACAAAAATAAATGTTACACAGATGTAGGATTTTTTTTATTATTATTGTTAACAAAATTTGCAGTCTTTTTTGCCTTTATAGAAAGTTGTAGGCAAGGGCTCTAGTGCTAAGCTCTATTCTAGCCCTTTATTTATTTTTATTTTGAGGCAGGATCTCCCTAATTTAGCTAGGCTAGGCTTGAACTTGTGATCTTTCCATCAAGCTTCCTGAGGAGGTGGGATTATAGGTGTGCTTCCCGGTGCTAGCCGGTGAGTAGAATTCCATGTTAGAAGGTGTGCTTTATGTGGAAGAATGCTAACCTTGTCAACTGTAGTATCTGTGCTGTTGAAGGAAGCACAGCCTTTGGAACTTTCCAGGTAAAGAATTTTGGCTTTAATAATTAACACCAGATATAATTGAAGACACTTATGGCTAATTTAGAATTGTGTGTGAAGGCGAGTCTACCTAGATCATATTAATATTTAAACTATATTTCTGTCTACCTAAGTGAAAACTGAGTTGGTGTTTTAAGGAAAAAAAAAAACTCTTGCGTTGAAATTTATGAATAAAAGATTTTAAAGTCTGCATTTCTAGACCTTTGCTAAAATGAGACAGTGTTATTTAATGTGGAAGCAATAACCGAGAAGTATTCCTACCTCTATGGGTTTAACCTAACTTGAAAAGTTAGATTTGTGATTCAGGGAACTATGAGCACAAAATGTGTGAGTGGAAAATTAAGACTTCATATGGCTTTTGCAGCTGGCTGATTTAGTCCTCTGCAGGTCATTGTCCTAAAGATGGACTTGGTACAGTGTGTTAGGAGGCAGAAGTTGGATAGCAACGGTGCTGGTTCCGACGCTGGAGGACAGGCTGGTTTTAACGATCTGCCATCTTTCTTTACTTAAGGAAATATGTGAAAAGAAAAGAAAAACGTTAGGCAGGAACACAAAGCACAGATGATGAGGGGCTGAAAGGAAAGAAAAAAGCCTTTACAAAGTGACTGAAAGAAACTCGCCCTTTATTCCCCTCAACAATCGGTTTGAATTCATTTTACTTTCGCTATGTATCTACCGTGGAGGCAAAGTAAGTTGAGCATCACAACAAAGAGGGTGTTAGAAGGTCTTTTTCCAGGAATAAAGTAGAACATGTGTGAGCCAAGCAGCCTTGTAACAGGAAACTTTATAATAAGGGAAGGCTGTGGTTAGATTTTCCACAATTTGGAAGAATAAATTTTATTAGGTGTTAGATACAGAAATTATCAACTGACTTTCATGCTGTAGGCTGAAAATTTGTTGTGACCGTTTCTAGCCCTTAGTAGTGGTTTTCATGTGGACCCCGATGTCTCAGAAACAGGGCCTGGCACTATTTAAATGTCTGCCTTGGCTAGCTCTTTTACGGAACAGGATGTTTAACTTTCGCCTTTCACTGAAAGATGATTCAAAATTCTGTTATTCTGTGGTTTTCTTCACAATACCAAGCTGTTCTTGAATTGATAAACACACAGTAAAATTTGGGAACCCAATCAATGGTGCTTTTCTTTTCGAATGATGGGGAAAGATTCTTCTGAGACTGGGAAATTGGCTCCGTCATTCGTCCCTTGTTCTTTCTTTGCTTCTGCCCAGCTCCTGAAAACCATATTGTTTTGGTGTCAGTATGTGGAATAGAATGTCTGTAGGGAAATCAGTGTGTATTAGTTACTCTGGAATCAATGCAATGGCAAATGATACAGGTTAGCAGGTATGTGGCTCACTGGGTTTCTCAGCTAGTGAGGACACTGAAATTGGGGAACTCTGAAATGCCTGAAGCATATTTCTTGTAAATTTTTCCTGGTCTTGGACTGCCAAAGACTATGTTTGTGGCTTTTGAAGGCGACTGTATCCAGGTAAAGTTTTAAGATTCGATAGTGTTTATTAAGGATAGTGGAACTCTTTGTATTTATCACCCAGTTATTGAAGTAAGCTAGAAGTATCAGCACCAGTTCCCTACCTTTTGACTTTTTAGCAATCTTTATAAAACAAAACCAAACCGCTCCTCGCCTTCCCCTTCCCCCTCCCACTTGACTGTATACCTCAGGCACTTACGTGTGCTTTTAAGGATGGGGGGAGAATTGAAACACAGCTGTAATTTGGTTCTTTAAATTGCAGGACTGTTGGAGTCGGTCCAAGGGTGAAATTCCTAGGAGATGAGCTGTTAGCAAGAGAGATGTGAGAAACACGCGGGCGAGGTGTGCCGTTCACTTTCCGAAATATGCCGGTTACTTTTAACCTGGCAGAGGAGAGTGCTCACCAGAGCTGATTCGGCAGGAGCAGAAAGCCGCACAGAACACACAGCTAGGGAAGGCCTCGCCCTCCCTCCCCTCCCCTCCACACGATCCTGGCCCACCTTTGTGTTTGCTGGTGGTCAGTCTTATCTAAAACACTGTGAAGTATCCCCTCTGAGTCCTGCTGTTTAGATCTTGCCTCTTGCTGCAGCGTAGTTGGGTTCTGATGCCTTCTCTTTCCCTTCTTCCAGTTACGCCACAGTCCTGTCACCCTGAGGTAAGGGATCCTCCCTCTCCCCAAACTGGTTTTCCACGTTTTCACAGTCTCATTTTTTCTGGCCTGATTTTCACTTTGTTCTTTTGTATCTCTTGTTATAAGCTTTCCTCACATGTCCGGTCATCAGTGTTTTATGTGAGTATGAATTAATAGAGCAATTGGGCCCTGGAGATGGGCCAGTAGCCTACTTTCATGTGAGCAGCCAGGTGGGTGTGAGCTTGTCAGGGACCCGACTTACGATGGTCGTTTTTTATTTTATCCTGAAGCTATTATGAAGAGAGTCATTATTATTATTATTTTTTTAAGGTTTTTTGAGACAGGGCCTCGCTTTGTGGTTCAGGCTGGCCCTGAGCTCAGCCTCCAACTCACATCACAATCCTCCTGCCTCTGCCTCCCGAGTGCTGGGACTACAGGTGTGAGCCACCACGCCCCGGCACTGTGGTATGTGGTACTGGTTGCTGCTGGGGTGAGTCTCCACACCCAGTATTGTTATGTGGTTACCGGGGAATCGAACCCGGGTCCTTGCGCTTGCGAGACAGGCGCCGGAACCACTGAACCAAATCCCTGGCCCTTAAGTGTGACTTTTAAGACCTTGTTCTGCTGTCTTCTTTTTTCTTGGGTCCTTGTCCAGGTTTGGTGTTAGGTCAGTCCTGGCTATGTATTATGACTCGGAAGCGTTCCTTCCCTTTCTGTTACAAGGGAAAGTGTGAGGAGCCTCGCTCTTAATTCTTTTCTAAGGGTCTGATAAAATTCAGCAAGAAGTGCACCAGGTCCCGGACTCCTCTCTGTTGGTAGAGGTTTTATCGCCGCACCAGTCCCATTGCTTGTCGCTGACCTGGTTAGCTGTTTTCTCTTTCTGGTTCAATTTTGGTAGCTCATGTCTCCAGGAATTATTTCTTCTAGGTTCTCTGATTTTTTGGAATTTTTTTGTAATGCTTAGGGAAGTTTTCAAAATAGTTTCTGATCTCTGGGTTTGTGTGGTGTCTGTTGTGAATGCCACCCTTTTCAAAAGGGCCCTTTTCCCCTTTGGTAAATTTCCTAATGATTTATCAGTCTTGTTTATCTTTTCAGGGAACCAGCTAATTAACCAGTAATTAATTTTTCCTTTTTATTTCTCTTTTGGTCTATTTTATTAATGTCTGTGCTAATGTTTATTATTTCTTTACTGTTAGTGGTTTTGGGTTTGGCTTACTTTTGTTTTTCAAGGACCTTGAAATATGTCAGTAGGCTATTTATTTGGGATTGTTTTGCTTTGCTGATAGAGGCACTTAGAAACTTCTGTTTCAGAACTACTTTTATTATGTGCCGCTCATTCTGATGTGCTGTGTTTCCATGACAGTTTGATTCTAGGAAGTTTTAGGATTCTTCTCTGATTTTTCAGTGACCCACTGATTGCTCAAAAGTATATTATTCAATCTCTGTGTGTTTT
>PVIR01037678.1:0-14989 GCA_004026965.1 Petromus typicus | reverse complement strand
AAAAAAGAAATTGTACAAAAATGCATACATAATATATACACATGAAAACATAAAAATATATATGTATAAATGTGTATCACATTATATACATATGTATGATATACATATAGCACCACAATAAATGATTATTTATATTTAGTCTTTACTATAAGCCAGACACTACGTTAAAATATTTTCTATGCATTTTGCCTGGTAATTCATTTGGATAGCCCCATTTTATGAATAAAAAAGCATCCTAGAGAAAATGACTTGCTCCAACTCAAACTAGCAAGAAGCAGACCTGGGGTCCAAGCCCTCACAGTGTGACTAGAAAGCACGTGTGCTTGCTTAGTTCCTATGCTACAGTGAAAAGGGTGATGACATAAAGAGCAAGTTAAAATTTTTTAATATCTAAAAGTTAATTCAATATCTGAAAATATTTAAAGAATGAATTCTCTGGAAAATTTCAAATCTGTAAATAATAATTTATAATAATAATAATTTTAATAACAATAATTTTTATAATTTTAATAATAATTTTATCCATAAAATAGCTCTTCCCTGACCTTCATGAAAAATTTTATCCCAAAGCTACTGCTTCCCCCCACAAAAAAAGATGCCCAAGAAATAGAAATGCAATGTTCACCTCAGATCTACCCTATTTTTAACAAACCTTGGAAAATTTTAGTTTCTTTATTTCTGAATAAAACACCATGGTTACAACCTTCTTTCTTAAACGGGGACAGTTATTTAACTGCCATTCATTCACTGCGTGTCTATAAGTCCAGGTATCATGGTGGGTTCCAGTCAAACAAGATAAAAGACAGAATGTGTGCCTGCGGTGAGATACATCTAATGAACTAGTGACATGCTCCCAGTCTCACTGTGGAAAGCACCTCATAGACAAGACTTGGTATTCTAGAGCCTTTGGCCAAGTGTTATCAACTCTATCTCTCAAAATGTGCCTCTGCCTCCAATAATCTTTGTTCCTCGGACTTCCGGTGATCACCCCAAACAAGAAGAGCAGTAATAGGTGTTCACACACCTACGGCAGTGCAACCTACCGACTTGGTTTCTGGAACCACACTGCCCATTACTGGATCTAGAATCTCATCTTTGACTCAATCTCTTCAACCATAAAAGCAGGACAGAAACAGGTATCAACCTTCACAGCCATGGGCTAAGACATGTAAAACACTCAGAAAGACATCTGCCATGTGTTAAGTGGTCAGCAAATATTAGTCATAGATATATAAAATCCCTGAGCAACAGACTATAAACAACTGTTCTGGGGATGAGAAGAAGAAATAATCATCCAAGGGAAAGAGACCTTCGAGAACATTTCACAGATGATGGAACACAGGGCTATGATGACTTCATGACCTGCCAGAGGTCAAGGCATAGATCTCTGCTATCTCACAATGTCCAGAAGAAAGAGAAGGGAAGAGAAGCCCAAGCTTAGGTGCATATTGTAGGTGTTATTTACATTAACAATTTACAAAAGTATAAGAATAAATTATAAAAGTATACATTTAAATTATAAGATTATAAGTTTTTGCATGTGACTACTTGTGATGACTCCATAACCAGGATGAGAAAGTGACTGGGCCACAGACAAATTTTCAAACCTTTCTCCTCAGTAACTTCCCACAGATTTCCCTCAAATCCCCAGGATAGCTCCACATTTTGCAGCCACTGTGTCTCTGTCCATTTCCCCTTACTCCTAGAAAACCGCTCCACCTCCCATCCCAACTGAAACTGACTAATTCTTTCCAGAAATGCCAACTCTTCTGTAAAGCCATCATACTATAAAATGGCCTTTTAAAAATACCTTCCGCATACCCAGAATCCTCTTGCTGTAAGGCCCTGCATCAGTTCTACCTCACTTCCCATGGAAGCTTGCTCCGCTGTCGTCTCTCACAGGGCCTGCTGCCCAGAGGTTAGCACTGAATGCTACTTTCTAGCACAGTGGTCAGAATGGCTGCTGGGGAAATGGATGTGCGACATAGGAAGCTGGGAAGGAGGACCACAGATCACGAGTACAAGGAGCAGACTTTTCTAAATGTGGTACCGATGGGAACTCAGTCCTGTAGACATCCTAGAGCACTGCTAATATAATATAATAAATATAATATAATTTATATAATATAATATAAATATTAGCACATTATAGAGCAAGAAACTGAGGCACAGACTGGCCAAATAACTTGCTCCAGGTCACACTATGAGTTTGTGAATGGAAATTGAACAACTCACTTTGAACATTACTTCTCTGTAGCAATATTCCTTCTCACCCAACATCTTCAAAAACTACTTCAGTTGTTTTATCCTTTTGTATACATTACCTTTCTGAATCAAAAAGATATTCTACAACATATAATTTCAGTGTCAAATTCCACCCTAGTGCTTTCTGAGCCAGAAATTAAAAATCAGTTCTGGTCAGATCTCCCATAGAAGTAAATAATGCATAATGAATTCTCAAATTTAAAACATTCTTTTGTACGGAAGGAAATGATAGATGTCTCAGATACTGACTCCCTCTGCTACATTCTTAGCTCAACATTTTCCACTATTCCATTTCTAAAATCTGAAATGTAAACCAGAAATATTTGCAAAAAATTTGATATATAACAATCACTATGAATATTACTTTGATAAAATTACAAGTTGAACACAAAATTATAAGTTTATGGACTCACTGTCATATATTTACTTACTTTTTAACAATATTAAAAGTATCTGGGTCCTGCACTGGAGTTAGGAGAAAACAGAAAACACATATTTGGATTTCAATTACATTGATGAATGAAAGATCCAACAATTCCCTATGGAAGCTAAGTTTTAAATATCATACTAACAAATATCCTATTAACGGAGCAAAAGTTCTGTTAACTCTGAACAGGCCAGTTGATTTCCCGTCTTCCACAGAACCAGAGAATGGAGGATGGATAAAGATTTCAGTCTTTGCAAGTATAAACAACGTTCTCACAGGGAAAAAAAAAAAAGAAGAAGAAGCAGATATTCAACTTTGGAGTCATGAGCAGCTTACAACAAAATACCAAACGTTTCTTCCCAGCAAATGTTATAATAGTGCGCCCCAAAATACAAAAAGCAGACAAAAAAGTTTCATGTTAGCCAAGCAGATGAGAAGATAGCCAAGTGTCTGTGCCGTGCGTGTCAGCAAGAGATATTTTTTCTCTTCTGCTGAGACAAGGCTGGTGAGAACAGCAGAGACAGGACAGAGATCACAGCAGGAGAAACATGATATCCCGCACGTTCTCAAAACTTACCCAGCTTGCTCTGTTTACTCAGACTTTATTTGTCTAACTTTGCCAGTTTAAAATCGGGCTGCGGCTGGGCTTTGGTTGCTGCTTCTGTTCTTTTGATCCCAGAGTCCCCTGAAAATTAAACTATGTGTCGTCGGACGGGCCTAGCCCTTCTCTCCTGGGGGTGGGGGAAGAAAGTTTCAAGCTTGCTGTCCTGGTTGCTTCTGGGCGAAACTGAATAAATAATAAGGAGCTAGAAGGAGACGACGTGGGGGACGTGCCTAGGTGACGTCCTGCCCCAGAAGAGGCCACACAGTCTCCCAGCACAGCTGTCCAGATGTGCCTCATCTGGTCCCTCCGCGGGTAACAAGCCAGAGCCGCCCTGGTTGGAAGAAGCCCCAGCTCATTGGCGGCCTTGGCTCCGCATTTGCCACCTATTGGCTGAGCGGTCCGACACTCCGGCGGGCCTCGGGCAGCCCCGCCCCCCGGGCCCGCTCCCCGCATCCTCGGAAGGAACCTGGAAGTGCCGTGCGGTCGCTGATGTGGCACTGTGTGGCGGCGGCACCAGGAGTGAGAGAGAGCGCGGGACACCCGAACGCGCTCCGGTCCGGCCCCCCAGGCTCGTCCCTCTCAGGCTGCTAGACCCGCTGGTTTAAACAGGGCGGGTTTGGGTCGAGTGGGTGATGTAAAAGCCTATGTCCCGGCCATTCCCTGTGGGACTCCCAGGCCTCCACCGGGCTTGCAGCCCACGCCTCAGGCTTCACCCTCTCCACTTTCTTCAGGGAGCAAATAATAAGGTCTACAAACCTACTCTTTGATTGGAGAATGAATAAAATTTTCTTTGAGCTCTTTATTGACCAGAAATATTATGGTTTCTGCGTAGAAGACCAGGAGTGGATACAGAAGTGATTTGATGAACTTGGTTGTGTTTTGTTCCGGGTTGTGTGTGTGTGTGTGTGTGTGTGTGTGTGTGTGTATGTTGATAGTTGTAGGAAGACAACATCAAAATGTCTCTTTGCAATGTAAGAATTGAGAAAAAAAAAAATTGCCTCAAAGGACGCTTTGACCTGAGGAAATGACTGAGCAATCTTTGGAGTCAGGAGGAGGGAAGAGCTCTGCAAATTAGTTGATACTGTCGTGTGTGAACGTTGATAGAAACGTGTGCCCATGACAGTGTTAACAAGGTCAGAGCCACGAACACTGGGCTGCAGACCAGGAAGCGCCAGGTCCTACGCCGAACAGCCCTCACCTGCATTATCATTTTCAGTTTTTACGTATACTTTATGTAGTACATACTTTATGTATTACAATTTCCATTTTCACAAGAGGAGACCAAGACTCAGAGCCTGTCCCAGCAAACCACGCATGCCTCCAAAGAAATGTTCATATTGGGCCGGGGATTTAGCTCAGTGGTTCCGGTGCCTGTCTTACAAGTGCAAGGACCCAGGTTCGATCCCCGGTAACCACATACCTATACTAGGCATTGAGACTCACTCCCAGCAGCAACCAGTACCATATACCACACTGCCGAGCGTGGTGGCTCACGCCTGTAATCCCAGCACTCGGGAGGCACAGGCAGGAGGATTGCTGTGATGTGAGCTGGAGGCTGAGCTCAGGGCCAGCTTGAACTCCAAAGCGAGACCCTGTCTCAAAACACCTAAAAAAAGAAAAGAAAAGAAAATTTCATTCATATTGCTCTATCAAGGACACAAAAACTCATCTGTCATTATTCAACAACATGGGGTCACAATTTATTGTGAGGCCTTCTACCTTCTGATATCCAAAGCTTTTGCCAAAGAATGAAGAGACAGCCCACAGAATGAGAAAAAAGAATTTACCTCAAAGGACAAATACCTAGAAAATATAAACAACTCAAAAACATAATCAGACCTTTCAAATTTAAAGACCCAGTCCAAAAATTGGCATCTGAAATAAATAGACACTTCTCAGTAGTACTAAATAGCAACAAAATATGAAAAAAAATGTTTAACATAACTGGTAATTCAGGAAATGCAAATTTAAAACCATACATTTCATTTCGAAAGAATAGCTATCATCAAGAAATCATCAAAAACAAAGCCTCGTGGGACTGTGAGGGAAAAGGAATCCTCCACTGCTTCTGAGAATGTGAAATGATACAACCAATGTGGAAATCAATATGGAGATTCCTCAAAAACTGAAACTAGAGGTTCCATTTGATCCAGCTATTCCCCTTCTTGTTCCGAGTCAAAAGCATATTCTACAGAATTATACACACAACCATGTTTGTAGCAGCACAATTTGTAACAGCTAAATCTTGGGCAAAGCCCAGATAAATGGATTTTTAAAACGTGATTTTTATGTACAGTGGAGTACTACTCTGCCACAAAGAAGGATAAACTTGAAACATTTTTAGACACATTGATTCACTCCAAGACTATACTTTAAAGTGAAATAAATTGGGCACATATGTTTAAATATCACATTGTTTCTAGAGTGTGAGAAATTGAAAACATAAACAAAGACCAAAATAGATGATAGATATTGGGAAGTAGAAAAGAATGTTCACTTGGGAAGGGGAGCAAGGCAGGGAGAGGGAAAAGAAATAAAAGGGAATAGAAGGGAATTGGTGGGAGGGGGAAGCTTTTGTAAATAACAAGAAAAAATGTTTAAAAGGAGGGGAGGAAATGGGAAGAATCAAGATATATTATGTACAGATATGAAATCTCTGTGCTGAAGATGATCATTATGTCTATAAAATATGTACCAATAAAATTTATTTAAAAATAAAGACTCCAGATAAAGCAGTTCTATTAAATTTTTTAAAGATTTCACTATGCAGAAGAGGTCCTAGTGGTTGATATATCCTTTATCTATTACCATGTGAAAGATTATCTCAAACTTAGTGCTTGAATTAACACACAAATACAGTTGCATAGTTTCTGAAGGCTGCGAGCCCGCACACAGCTTGGCTGGATGTGGTGCTTCCAACGCTGCAGTCACAGTATCAGCTGGCCTATGCCTCTCCACAACCTCTCCAGAGCAAGAATCTGCTTCTGGCCTCCCTCTGATTGTTGGCAGAATTCATTTCTTTGGAACTACAGGCTAAGTCCCCAATTCCAATGTGGATATCAGGCAGAGAATGTCCTTAGCTCCCACTCAGGCATCTCCTGGAAGTCAGAAGGTAAAGACCAGAGGGGCCATGTCAGAATCTGGCTGCTGCAGCTGTGTAGCCAGATGCCTCAGGTCCTGTGGACCTGACCATGGTGTTGTCATATGCCAGAAGTGATGCCAAAAACAAAAATTCAAGTCTTGCTCACCAAGTGGGACTCTGTGAAAAGAATCAGAGCAATTAATTCACCTGGAAGTTAAAGAAAACTAGAAAGGAGCCAGAATCTGTGTCAAGATTTCCATGCCATTTGTAGCATGGCATGAAATACCTATCATAGAAGCAAGTCACAAATGGACTGAGAGTACAAGTTATTATCAATATTCCACACTTATTACCATCAACTAAAATCTACTAAAAAGGATTCCCATTTTTTTCAGGAAGATGGACTAGAGAAGATGAAATAAATTTTTTTATTCTTCTGCTATGTACAACTTAAAGTCCTGCACTTATATATAAACCAGTCTAAGGCCCTGGAAGGTTTATTTTTTAAAAAATAGACTACCTGGAAACCTTATAATCCAAAGAACAACATAATGGAATATTCCTGGATTTTACTTTTGTTTCCTTTCCCAGACTTTAAGGTGACAGTGGTTTAAGTTTTGAATGTCCTCAAAGGCACATGTGTCAAAGGTTTGGCCCCTAGCCTACAGCTCTACTGAAAGTTATAGAGCTTTTTAAGAGTTGGAGCTAGTGGAAGGAAGTTTCATTATCAAGAGATGGTCCTTGAAGGAATATTAGGTGCCTAACCCATACTGTCTTTCTGTAATTTCTGGCTACCATGAAGTAAGCAACTTTGCTCTACTATGCACCCCTTCCAGAATGTTCTATCTCACCCCAGAACCAAAAGGAGCAAGATCAACCCACCACAGACTGAACCCTTTGAAACCATCAGCCAGAATAATCTCCTATTCCTTATAACTTGTTTATCT
The DNA here is from genome assembly GCA_004026965.1 of Petromus typicus. NCBI lineage: Eukaryota > Metazoa > Chordata > Mammalia > Rodentia > Petromuridae > Petromus > Petromus typicus. The sequence continues at coordinate 7,664 of PVIR01037678.1, read as the reverse complement.
AAGATATTTTGTCAGGCAGTGAGAGTAACCTGTCTACTATAACCACACACACACACACACACACACACACACACACACACACACACACACACACACATACTTCCCAGAAGTCTACTTTCTCTATAGTCAAGGCAAAGATAAAAAAAAAGAAGAAAACAATCTTTTATGCCATAACCACTTCACTCCACAAAACACCATGTAGATCTTCCCACATGCAAAGACCAAGTAGAAATTCTATCTTGTGTACTCACTAGGTGAAACCAGGTTATATTTAGGAAAAAGTAGAAAAAGTCCTTAACAAAACAATAGAAAAATAATATTCAATAATATGTCAACATAATTATATACAATGACCAAGTGGGGTTTTTCCAGGGATATGAGGCTTTTTCAGTATTTCCAAATCAATCAGTGGAGTTCAATCCATGATATTAACACCCTAAAGAAGAAAAAATTCCAAGGAACATACCAATAAATGTAGAACAAGATTTAATATGTGTTACCACCATAGAAATTCTCACATATATAGTATTAGGAGAAATCTTCCACACTTGGATAAAGAACAGCTAAAATACATGTACCAAAAAGAATGATCTTAGTATGAAAGATTGGATATTCCTCATATACTTTTTGGGATTCCATATATGCAATATTCTAAAATGACAAAATTATGAAATGGGGAACAGATGAGTGATTTTCCAGGGTGAGGAAGGATAAAATAGAGAGAAATGGATATGCTTTTAGAGGGGCAACAGGAAAGACTTTTGTGGTAAATAAAATGTTTTGTATCTTAATTTTATCTGTAGGACATTGTTGGGACATTGCACTATATTTATACAAAATGATAACAACCAGGCTGAAGTGAGTAATGGGTAGATAAGACCTCTTTGTATTATTTCCACAAATTGTGTGTGGATTTATAATTAATTTAAAATAAGGAATTTTGTTTAAAAATCATTTCTGACTTTATCTCCCTAATTCTCTGTTTTTAAAATTGAATTCTTTATTGGTACATTTTATATATACATCATGATCACACTCAATATTGAGAATTTGTTCTAGTATATGACATGAGTTAATTCTCATTTTTTCCCATTCCCCGCTACACACCCTACAACTCCCCCACCACACATTATGTACATAGGCTTTGTTTCCTTTTTTAACATTATATTTTTCTTTCCCCTCATTTCTTACCACTACCCTTTTCCCTTCGAATATTTTCTGTTTCACAATATAATGCATGTTATTGAATGGAGCTCTCCCCAAAAGGAAAGTATTTCTCAGCTTCTTCTTTGGTATTGTTCTGATGACAGCTGTAGAGGATTATCCAAAGTATATTTTAAAAATTGAGATTCTTTTCTGACTGTTTTGGGGGCATGATGTTTTATTCTTTCTCTTGCAGGCAATTCAAGGCCAGTGGGATTAGTATACTCTGCAGGTGACAACCTGTTAGATGGGCATGGTCCTAGTTCAGAAGGATAATGAACACTTGACTGAGTCCACCGTTCACTAAGTCCTCCCAAAATAGCCTATGTGAATCTGAGAGAGAGGACATAAGGGTCTCTGTAGGCTTTCTTAGCACGTACTTGCCCCTCTGGCAGCTGAACCTTTTGTTCAAAAACTGGTTTAAATAGGGGATGACCAGAAATGAGGTGAGGTTATGGACATGTTGCATTTGTAGAGATAAAGAGAACAATCATGTTGAAACTTGAGAAAGTGACACCTTAGACTCTGAAAAATAACAGGAGGGAGGGACATTAATGTCTCCTTTCTTCCCAGAATTGCCCCATAGCTAAACTCTTAAAGGAAAACCCCATCAATGTTACTCTCTCCAATTGTTCAAAGCACATTCAATTTAATTTGTTATAGTTCTCTTATCTTCATAGAGAATTGATAACAGTTTGATAGTTATTTCCCTTAACCTTACCAAGAAGTCTCTCGAAAGCAGCAAGGAATTGACCCTAATCCTATATTTCCTATGCAACAAGCCTGCTTCCAAGTCTTGATAGGAGTCATGTAATTAGAAAAGATGGCACAAGATTTATCCCTTACTTTAACAGAAATCACTACTTTGGTCTTCAAAAGCATCCAAGTCAGCTCAACTAATTGGTTCGAATTATTATGAATAATAGACTTTCTCCATGCACATGGAAGGAGAATCTGTATGGTCATTAATATATCCTGATAAGTCTAGATTAATATTCTGCACAAGCACAAATGTGAAAACAGCAACCTGAAGAGAAAGCCATATGGCTTTATAAAGTAGATTCTGATGGTTTATAGCATTTATGCAGGTGGCTTGATCCAAATTTGTGTAGGGAGAAAAGTTAATACTGCAGAACTCCTTCTGCGGAAAGTCTTATTGATGGTCGCCTTTAGTAAATGCTATACGAGACAAATTAAATGAGCTTGGTTCTAGCCCTTGATGGTGAAAATAATCAATTCGATGGATAGAGTGGCATACTTATAGAAATGTTTGTCCAAAATGAAGATGTCAAAGAAGTAAGGGATGAATTTTTTAGGAGACAAGTCTCCACATATATCTCGGGTGCTGCATGCCTTGTAAGCTTAGACACTAACAGTCCATGCTCTAGATTATCTTTTAAAGAATATTTGTTCTTCAGCAAACAACTTTGAGAAAGAAAGGATAATGCCTTCATCTACCAAGGAGAGTTGTTTTTTTGTTTTGTTTTGTTTTTGCTGTACCAAAGATTGAACTCAGGTCTTTTTTGCTTCCAAGGTAGGTGCGATACAAATTGAGCTAAATCCTCAGACCAGAGTATTTTTGTTTAATAAAGATAAGGCCTTCTCCTATGGCAATTGATCAAAGGCTTTCTTGTGATTATTATAAAATACTAGGTTTTTCTGGGCTCAGGAATCCACTACATAATCAGGCATAAATTTCCCTTTGGTGGATCATTTAGAATTTGAGATTCTGGAACCAATGTAAATGTTGGTACTCGGAATATCTCTGTAACAGTGAACCATAAGTCATCTGTGGTCTTGAGTCATGAGTTTCAACTTTTTTGTCTTTATCCAAGACACAGGGACAAATAAATTCATTAGTTTACCCAGGACCTACATCCTGTTCATACACCAATGTAGATCCCTGCCTGTCAGGGCCAGTGGAGCCAATATTCTGAATTTGTTTTCCATTACTACCTTCCTTGCCTTTTATGATTTCTATTTCTTTTGAAGGGTACAGATTAGTTACTTTGTAGACTACCTCTCATTTGAAGTTTGATGATGTGTCCTGTAATTCTTGCATTTGAGGAAGCACCATCTGAAAAATGATGCTGTACTTTTCTCAGTGTAATATATGAGAAGATGCACAGCACTGATTTCTCTATTACTGGTGATAACACTCAGTAAGAAGGTGCCTGCCATATTTTCTACTATAAAGTAAATTTTGGATATTTGTATAGTTATGTAGTATAAACATTTATATTTTTCTTAAATAATAAATATCTTGGATGAAAATACTTTTAATCTATATTTTCATTTGTTAATTGATAATTGACTGTAATATAACTTTTCATTCTCTATTTAGATATGTTTAATTTAATAGGTGTAGATTCTTAGATTCCTATTTTATATTGGGCAACATTACAAAATTATTAATTTTGATTCTAAAATTTTCCAGACTTTGTAAGTAAAAGAAATAAAAAGTATTTTATTTCCCTTCAATTGAGTATTTGTGTGCTTTTAACATTTATGCATAACACTTGGTGTATTGTCATATTTTCTCCCACAAGAAGATATTGTAAATTCAACTGCTATTTCTTTGTCCTTTACCTGGAGACAGGTATTTCAGCAGATATTCTTGGTTCTTTTAAGTTCAAAGTGGCATTTAGAAATCAAGAGCGGGAAGCTAAGTGTCCTTATTGTTTCTTAGCTGCCATCACTTCTACATTCTCTCAGAGAACAGTATGCATGTGTTCGTATGTGTGTGTGTAAAATATTTCATCAATTTATTGTCTTTTAAGGGCTATGGATTTAGACCTTGGATTTAGGTTACCTTGGAAGCACCAAGGTCTGACTTCAATCCTCAGTACTGTAAGAAAAAAAATATATATATATATATTGGCTTTGCTATTGTATTATGTAAGAAAGTGGCATGATTTTTTTCACTACAAAATAAAGTACCCAGGTGCAATAGGGCATCTGATCTAAAACTCACTCTCAAATGACTCAAAAATAGCAATATATAAGTTTTGTATAAGTTAACCACTTAGCAATCCGATTATTTAAATGCAAGAGACTAAAAATGGCATACTTTTATTAATTTTATAACAGGAAATATAAAAATATTTTTTCAAACTTATTAAATATAAAGATCAACTAGTTGAAATGACATCTGCTCAGGGATGCTCAGGTAGTCAGTAAGAAAATAAAAATGCTGACAAAGTGATGTACAAGTTAAACTTTTAAGTAACTAAAAGAAAAATTTTATGAATATTCACATATATATTCATTTATGCATAAAAATGCAGATTTTATAAATATGTACAATTTTCAGTTTTAGTCGACACAGAAGTGCATATTGAACATTCTTTCATGTGCATACACCTGCTCACTTTCCATATATTTAACTCCTTTCTGAGAGTTAGAAACCTGGGTGAAATTGCCATTAGTATACTATATTCATTTACATAGATATATTATCAACACCTTGAATGGACCTTATCTTTCTGCCACATCCAGCTGAATTCTTAGCCCTGAGACATTCAGACTAGTGTACACAGTCGAACACCCACCCACACATTCATGGACATAACCAGCTATGTTTGGTCTAATCACTAGCCCTCACAAAGGAAAGATATAGGGGAGAGAAGAGGGAGGGGGAAGGGGAGATACGGAGAGCCATCGCAGTAAATCAGAGCAAGCTGTGCTCGTGCGATCCACAGAGAATCCGCACCAGAGCCAGCAAGGACCCAGGAGAGGCAAATGAAAAACTAAGGCAGGAAAAAGCAACTTGAGCAAGAAGTTCACCAGAGGACACATCCTGTTTGGGGGGCAGGGGCAGTGCCACTTAATCCTGGTACTGATTAGAGCTCAGCTCCAGCAACTAAACCATCTTGGAAAAGTAACCTCCTTGGAAAAGAAGCTGAGGGAAGGACCTAGTACACCTGCTGTCCAGTGGTCATGATCCGTGTCCAGCCAGACTCATGCTCAGTGTCTAATTGTCCCAGCATCCTCCCCATCGAGACATGCAGCCCAGCAACTAAGACATCCTCAAGGGTGACTCCTCAGATCGGGGGCTGAGGAAAGTCCGTGCAAGAAAATTAATCAGGATGTCATGACTGAATTAACATCTATGGTTCCTAGAGATGGAAAGAAACATGACTTGGTTCTGAGTAGGAAACCAGAAACAGATTTTGCCTCCTTGATTCTTTCCAAATTTTGAACAACTAGCATAAAGTATAGTTTGGGGAAAATATGATATTTAAAACTAAAACAATGGGATAGGTCAATTGAGCAGAATAGAAAGTCCAAAGATACATATATATGGTTGTGTGTGTATGTGTATGTATGTATGTGTGTATATATGTATGTATGTATATATATATACATATATATGTATATATGATCTGACTGATGAACCTCTGTATTCTTTTTGCCCATATCTTATTAAGGATTTTCACATTTATATTCATTAGAGAGATTGGATTGTAGTTCTCTTTCTTGGTTCAGTCTTTCATTGACTCCAGTCAGTCTTATCTTATTCTTTTTTTGTGTTTCATCTAGAGGTTGCTGAATTGATTTCTCCTGATTCCTTACTATTTTTTAAAAATCCTTCCTTTCCTGGTCATTAACTGCAATCCTGTCTTCTGTGTCTGAAATTCTGTCTTGGGATTCACTAGCTTTACTACATAAACTGTCAATAGAGTTTCTAATCTCTTGATTCTCCACTGGAATCTGTTTATTGGATTCCATTTGTTTTCTATGCTGGATTCCATCATGTTTCTGGGGTCCTCTGTTCTTTTATCTTTCCATGTCTTTCACCATGATCATCTCTGCTGTTATCTGAGAGATTATTTCTAATTTCATTTTTTCCAGATCCTGTTTTGTTGCCAGTTTAGGGAGTCCAGGTGATTGTATTTCAGTTTGGTCTGTCTTATTGGTCCCTAACTTTCCCTTTGAAGATTGGGAATTCTGGATTTGAGGCTTATTTGAAAAAAAAAAAATATATATATATATAGCTATTGTTAATGTTTTGAGTTTAATTCCTGGGTTAATGTCTACAAACTGCTTATTGCAAGTAACTTTACTGCTAATATTTAGAACCTTTAAGAAATTATTACCTCCTGTGTTATTCTCCTCATATAATCAGCCCTCAGACCTCTGTGTGAGTCCTAGCACAAGCATAGCACTTATTCACTCTGTGCCACACCTACACGCAGTTTCTGAGGCTCCTCCTCACGTGATAATTCCATGAGAAGTCAGAGTCCAAGCACTGTGCAAAGGTTGGGGCAGAGCCATGCACCAAGTGCCTCTCTTTATTTATATTTTTATTGGTATAGAGCTCTTTTTTAAAGCTGATAATTAAACTCAGGGCTTTTACAGCCTTCTACTCTCAGCTCTTTTTAATCTTTTTATTTTGTGAACACTTCTGCAACAATCATTAAGTTACCTGGATTGAAAACTGTAATCTTCTCATGTCACCCTCCCAGAATGATAGCAGTATACATATGCAACCACCACACTCACTGGGATGCTAGCATTTTTAAATTTTTGTTTTTATTAATTTATCTCTGTGATATATGGTAAACATATTCTTCATCTTTACTTCTATTTTTCCTCACTAGCTTCCAAAAACACAGTGAGAAGTAAACACACATTAACTAGGTCTCTCCATATTTTATAGAGAAATTCAAATGAGGTTCAAAGGAAGTTATTTAAGATAATGAAGCTATGGAACTCAGATTTTATGCATCTGGGATGGCTCAGGGACATTCACATAAACAGAACTGTAGGGACCATGAAGCAGAGAAAGCTGACTCATTTCCTCAAGGACCAGTAAATTAATTAAAGAAAGTTACTAGACTTTTGCTTCAGTGTACCTGAGGAAAAGAAAAAGAATTGGGTGGAACTCTTTAAGAAGAACATTGCAACTCAGGTTGAAAAACAGCTTTTATTCCTCTTGGGAGGGATATGATAGCAATAACATCAACTCTAAGAAGTGAAGCTCACCTGCCAGACATATTGGCAAAGGTGTAGGTGCCTCAAGAATCATCTAGGTGGAACCAACTGATCTTTCTCGATCATCTGATTTTATTTCACCTATATCCTCTTCGTTCTTATTGTTTTTCTCTTTGCTCTTGTCTATCTCTAGGAATAGTGTCTTGCCATCTTACTATGTTTATAAGTCAAAAGGTGAAAAGAAAAACTCCTATAAAAACACAGCGAGAAGTAAACACACATTAACTAATTATAGGTTTTACAAGCATCTCTGAGATGACAAGAAAGATTCCTTAAAGAGTACTTGGTTGCCTCTTTCTTCATGTTAAAGTGGTTCATGAGTGGCATTATTATTACCTCTTTATGGAATGGCAAGTCAGTGCCAATCCCAACTGAAGAGCCTAAATACACGGAAGCAATAGTCATTTTGAAAATTTTATTTGTTTACAATGATTCCTCCACCAAAACACTTGAAGGCAATTTAC